>JBBPDE010000006.1:13770689-13788977 GCA_037974605.1 Nannopetersius ansorgii
CAGAGGAATATTCTGCAACGTAAGCACTGCCTTGTTGTCCTTTTTCTAGCCTAATGCTCTGCCTTTTAAGCTTCACACATATAAACTTTCTAAGCTTGTAGCATTGGTGCTATTAAAAAAATAAAATAAAATTATTCTTTATAAATGTTAATCTCAGTTGAGTATGTGGAGCAGTTTGTGATCTTGACTGAGGAAAAAATTGAAGCCACTTTTAAAACTGTAGATTGTAGAATTTATATATTTATTTTGTGAAATATGCAGCTAATTCAGATTCTCCTTATTGATTTTGAATGCCCAAAAGGGAGCCCCACTAGTGTTAATGCAAACAGTTAATCCCAAAGACAGTTCATAGCAAAGACAGTTGGGACAAAGACAGCAAAGAATGTCTCTGGGCTGATTTGCTTTATTCAGGAAAGTGGTAAAATCCTTAAGTTTATGGCATTATATATAGAATTACAGCCCCAAGGTAAACAACAGCTGGCTAGACTGTACATCCTGTAGCCCTCTGCTTATTAACTTCTACATTTGTTCAGTAGTGTTCAAACTACCTTATAGCCAGATTCTCTTTGTGTATCTGGCTCACAATTTTTCTGTGCTTAGGTCAAATGTTCCAAAATCATCAGCCACTTGTCAGCTTAGACTTGTAGGATGCTTCATTTTTTTTCGTGTCCTATTTCTCTTCAGCCAAGAATGAAGCAGATCGTCAGGCAGAGGTTCGGGAAATCAAACGCAGGCTCACCAGAAAGGTAAATTCAGTGTGTTTGCTATACGTGTTATTAAATAACAACTGTGGCTCTTCTAAAATTATGCAAAATCTATGTCCATCATTTCAGTACCAGAAAAGTTGGTAATCTAGACCAGCTGCACCACCCATCCCAGTTTCATGTAAAAACAATATTTTCAGGGACCTGGGGACCTGCTATAGATACAAAAGCACTGTTTTTTTCCCCATTGCTAGCTTGAGGGCTAAATATTTGATGTACTGTATCATGTGAACAAGACCAGTGATTTTTTTTCCCTCAAAATAAAAGATATTTTTAGTCTTTCTTTCTGTGCGCCTGGTACCAAATGACTCACAGCTCGATGGCGGTCTGCGACCCCGTGGTTGGGGACCTCTGGTCTAGAAATAAATTGCCATTACTTCAATTTGGCTATTTCAGCCTTAGTTCAGAAATCTTGTTGTCTCTTCTTTAAGACAATTTTGATTTCTCTGGACGGTGATCTGCTCTATTCATACATGTACTCAGCTGGACATTACACACACTTCGTTCCGGGGAGCTGGCAGAGTTAAATGTTTGGTCCAGCTGTTTCGGATATTAGCGTTCTCACGTACAGCTCCTCCAGTAAATGTCTTGAAAAGTTCTTCTTTCAGGTGTCTGTAAGCAGTAAACTGTTTTTTACTAACTTTCTGTTCACTCTTTAGCTAAGTCAGAGGCCCACAGTTGCTGAGCTACAGGCCAGAAAAATCCTGCGATTCCACGAGTATGTGGAGGTCACACACGCTCAAGACTACGACCGCCGTGCTGACAAGCCATGGACCAAACTCACACCTGCCGACAAGGTAAAGTTTCATGCTCTTTATTTATTTTTTTAATAAATTCAACAGTGTAATCTATTAATGGTTCTGTATCCTTGCCTCCTAACCGTATGGATTTTGATTTAGGCTGCAATCCGAAAGGAACTCAACGAGTTCAAGAGCTCGGAGATGGAGGTCCATGAAGAGAGTAGGATTTATACAAGGTAAATCCATTCAATAACACCATGTTTGGTTACTTGGTAAAAATCTAAAAATGTAAAAGTGCTTCTGTGTCTTACTTTTGTGTGTGTGTGTTTTTTTTTTTTTAAAGATTTCATCGTCCTTAAAAATCACCAACATCAACAAAGACAGTGAAGCACTTCAGCGCTGGCGGCAGGGAGAGAAACGGTTGTGTGCTCTGCGAGAAGCCTCAGGGTGATCATGCTCCCTGACAGACTGCCTTTCAGTGAATGTACTGTACAGATACCTGAGATCAAATAGAGAACTTTTTCTTCAGTCGTCCGCCCTTGTGTAAATATGATGAAGGTGAGGGCTAGGCGCTGGAGAATAAATGCAGTATTTCTCCCTGAAACTAAAGGGAGACAGACATGTGCCAAGTCGGAGAGTTGATGAAGGACCCTGAGGCGGGTATGCAAAGCGTGCACCATCAGGAGACATCGTGCGAGGGACTCCTCAGGAACTGATCCCCTCTTCTGACGGCTGACACCAGTCTGCCCTCTCTACGCTTGGAGGGGAAAGGACGGTGTAGAGTGGCCTTTTTTCTGCTTTTACTTGGTATTATACATTATTTCCTTTTAGGGAAATGTAATAACCTTAACAAATTATAGTGATAAGATTGATGGTCACAATAATAAATACAGTAATAATAAATGTTCATTAGCAGGGATGGCCAAGCGGAAGAGTGCGCAGGTGGACTCAGCATGAACAAACATGGGGATATATTGTGTATTTGTGTACGTGTGTATAGATTGCTGTAATTATCTCATAGACTGATTCTTTGGAAAGTAATAATTAGGAACTGTAATGCACAAGGTTTTATGATGTAATGTTGAATTTGTGTGAAGTGGCCAACTTTTTAAGCCTCTCTTACCAAGACTTGAGACTTGCCCTTCTTTCGGAGCTCACTGTTACAAAAAGGGGAAGGAGGAAAAGATGGCCTTTCTCTTGCTCTAGGTTTTGTTTTTTGTTTTTGTCTGCACACAAGAATTTTAGACTGTAAACATTTCATGTCATGATTTTAATCTAAACATTTTTAATACACAGGGTTCAACCATTTCAACTAAACAACAGTATCTAATCCATGTTTCTGAAAGATTTGGCTGCATACATGTCTGAATTAGAGTAAATTGTAAAAATGTAGACTTTTAAGCGAGTAATTATGGCAAAGTATTGATACAGTACTATAAATAAAATTGTTTTTACAAAGTACTGGTTAACAGGGAATTGATTTTAGCAGGAATGTTTCTTTTTTCTTTTTTTTTTTTTGTTGTAATGTCAATGGCCAGTAGAATGGATGTGTTCTGCTGTACAGATCTATTCTCTAGATTAAACTGACTGTTGTGTATATCTTGTCTTCCTTTCATTTGGAAACATTTGAAATATATCAAGATTGAATAGGTTGCTATTTTTTTAAGCACAAAATGTAAGCACATTATTTAACACTACAAGAATTCATCTTAATATACCTGTTCCATGTTACTGTAGCACTGCAGCTCTTTTTATGTTTTGGTTTCTGGTTATATGTGAACTTTTAGTTGTCGTCTAAAAATCTAAATTAAAATGCATACACATTGTTTATTTCTGGTCTAATTGTACTTTTTTTTACAGATGAATATAGAATAGAAGGCATGACCTATTCAAACATGAAACTATTTTAACTTTTTTTTCTGCTTTACTTTCAAATGTACATGCAATTTTAAAGTTCATTCTGGGTAAAACAAAAAACAGTGCTTATCTTTTTTTTTTTTTTGAGTACTACTTTAATGTGGCTGTTTACTCAAAATTGACCGATGTGCAGCCTTTTCAAAGGGTTAAGCTAAATTGTCAGCTGAAACACAATAGACTGATACACTGACAGTGCTGATAAATGTCTTATATTGTTGTTTATTGAGAACTAGGTTGTGGTTGTCTTGATGTTAAATGCAGCTGAGCTAAATAGGTGGGATTTTAGTGCTTCTATCAGCCAAATCTGTTTGGGATCATGTTTTTTTGTAGCAGGAGTGAGAAGACTCCAGCAGTGTATGTAGCACTTTACTTCCATTTAAGTGCCAAAGTTCAAGTTACAACTTTCAGCTAAAAGTTTTTTCATTCTTACAAATCCTCATTTGTTAATAAAGTGGCCATTACCACTAGACCTTTAGTAGTAGGCAATCAGCTTGGGAAGTATACAATATGGACAAAAGTACTGGGACCATTACATGAACAGGGACTTTGATGTGAAGTTGGTCCCACTCTTGAAGGCTTTCCACAAGATTTTGGAGTGTTTCTGTGGGAATTTGGGCCCATTTGTTCTGAGGACAAGCACTGATGTTGAACGAGAAGGCCTGGCTCGCAAACTCCGTTCCAGGTCATCCCAAAGGTGTTGGATGGGGCTGAGGTCAGGGCCAGTCAAGTTATCCCACCGTGTCTTCTTTATGGACATTGGTTTATGCAACAATGCACAGGCATGCTGGAATAAATCAGGACTTTCCCCAAACAATTTCCACAAAATTGGAAGCATGGCGTCATCTAAAATGTCTTGGTGAGCTGAAGTATTAGGATTGCCCTTCATTGGAAGTAAGGGACCTAGACAAAATCCTGAAAAAACTGGTGTCACAATACTTCTGGGCATAAAGTGTAGCTGCAACAGAGATTGTAACCTGTTTACACATTACACTGCTTTCATTTGGTAGTCGCATTTATCCAAAATGATTTATAATACCATTTAGTATCCAAAATATAGTATGACAAAGAAACTACAGCTTTCATATGGCTGAATACTGCCATTAAAAAACAGTATTCCCATATGAACATAATTACAACTGACTATGATAAAGTGCTAAATAAAACACTTTTTAATAATGCAGTTTGCAAGTTTTCCAAGATTTTTCTTCAGATTTCTGTTCAGGCAGGCAGAGGGAGTTTCAGTTCAGGGCGCGAGTGTTCTCCAGAGCAGCAGGGGCGCCGTGGTGTGTGGCTGCTTTTGAATCGTTCAATGAAATAAGAGCGGGGTGAAGGCGCTGAACTCGTGTTCACTCAGTGGCGAAGGCTCAGACCGGAGCAGAGTGTGTTTGTGCTTGTGTGTTTCTCAGTGTTATTGGGAGTGTGAGCGCTTTCACCCCGGAGCCACAAACAAAAACAACATTTTTTGCGTGTAATTTTCAAGGTAAGGCGCTCTATAATTAGTCTGAACCGTAAAGAGTGATACTGACTTTTTTGCTCCACTTTGTTTAGAAGTCATGCCGGCTAGCGTGTTAGCAAGCAGCTTGTCGTCCAGCCAATCCACTCAGTTGAAACTTTTAAACTGTTGTGTTGGGTTTCAAGAATAAATGCTGCTTTAGTAGTTTTTCTGATATGTTTAGATGTAACATGCATGCATTTCTAACAGTTTAGCGTCTCATTTGACTGTTAGGTAGCATACAGAGCTCTGGTAGGAAGGCTCTCTCTGTTTAAAACTTACTGGGATCAGTTGGAGTTGGAAGTGGGAGCCAGCTGTCTGTGAGATCTCAAAGAAACGTGTGTCCCGGGAGAAAGTGCCCTGTGTTCATATGGCCGGCATTTGTGTTAAACACCAGTGCCTGTCAGTCATATGTACAGGAAGTCTGTGCCAAACCAGCATGAACAGGACACGACAGTCTGCTGCTCATCTTCCTTATGGACTGTTTTGGGATCACGGTCATGCTGGTTTTGAAAAGGGCCTTCCCCCAAACTGTCCACGAAGTTGGAAGCATGGTGTTTTCCAAAGTGTCTTAAGATTGCCCTTCACTTAGCAACAACCCCTGAAAGAAATATAGCGTCCTAATTCTTCTGTTCATTATAATCTACCTGCGAGAGTATTTATCACCTATTCAACTCGTTTAGTGTCCAACAAACAGTGCCACAACCCTTTCAGATGGTTATCTTGGATGAACATTTAACCGTATGTCCGCAGCATCTGCGTTTGTTTGAACAGCACATTGAGCATTGTGTCTGTTGCTTGTCTGGGACTTCAGTTTTTTTAATGTACACAGAATTAACTTTACTGTATGTCTGATAGAAAAACAGCCCACGAGCATTGGATGAAAATATTTTCAATTTTATTTTTACAACCACCGTTGTTGCAAAACAGCTTCACAGAATTCAGAGGTGAGGAAATCTCCCTAAAGTTGGAGGAAGAAACCCCAGGAGGAACCAGGAATTAAAAAGAGGGACCTATTCTTCTCTGGTCGACCTGGAGAGAGAGAGAAATTGTGAGCGAAAGAGAAGGTGAAAAAAATAACAATAGAAGGCCTTGATGTACAGCTTAATCACTGTTGGACAGATTGGCCATCTACAGCTAATGTAGTTGGTACAGTTAAGAGTCAGTAAAGTTGGAAGAGCAGTTTCAGAGTCTCTTTGCCACAACAACAGGAACAGCAATCTTAACTGTCTCTTCGAAAGCAGTAGTTAAAAGGCAAAACTTTATTCATTCCTTTGCTCAGCAAGAATTTAAGTTAGTTAGTTATAAGCAAGGTACCATGCCCACACATTGCTCCCCGGTCGCTGTGTTCTGGCTGGCCGCTGCTTCACTTGGTGAATGGGTTAAATGTAGATAAATTTCATGTGTTTACATATGACAGAATGGTCACTTTCACTTATGGTTATGAATAGGTTGCCTAATGGCAGTCATTGTTTTGTGATAAAGCTTTGGTCTGAAATGTATTTTTTCAAAAATTGTAACGGAGGCGTGTCAACTGTTTTGAGGTAATATTGTAGAATATTGCCTTAAAATATTAACTTTGAGGAGGTGTTTCTTCCAGATTTCATATTTGTATATTTGAAACTCTGTAGGATTTGAGCTGCCATGCCTGCCAAAAAAGCTGCAAAGAGGCAAAAGCAAAGTGAGACGGAAGACTCCGCATCTCTGAAAAAAGCGAAAGGTAATTTTGAACGAGAACACAAATTGTTTTAGAGCTGTTGGAGTATAATTTTAAAATACTTAAATTAGAAATGTGCGTCTTTGTAGTATCTCACCGAAGTCATGGACAGGAGAAGGGGCTGGTCCTGGTCCTTGGACAGGGAGATGTGGGTCAGCTTGGCCTGGGAGAAAATGTGCTTGAGAGGAAGAAACCAGCGCTGGTGAACCTACCAGAGGGCGTTGTGCAGGCTGTGGCAGGGGGCATGCACACGGTTTGCCTCAGTGACACAGGACATGTAAGTGCAGGTTTGGGGATTTACAATTTCTGTGTTTTAGAAATTACCTTTTTTAGTGCATTACCAATCAGATAAAAAATGTTTTGAAAAAGATGTTGTGATATTTTGATGAAATGCAGCTGTGGATTGCTTTTTCCTGACGCAGGTTTACACTTTTGGCTGTAATGATGAAGGCGCTCTGGGAAGGGATACCTCAGAAGAGGGCACGGATATGGTTCCAGGCAAAGTGGAACTGGCGGAGAAAGTAGTGCAGGTTTCTGCAGGGGACAGCCACACTGCTGCTCTCACTGAAGAGGGAGTGGTTTTCATCTGGGGCTCTTTCAGGGTGAGTGATCTATAATGTGAATTGTTTTCACTGACAAAATGAGTTATAGTTTTTAGTTAGTAGTGTATTTACAAACCTTCTTCATTAGGCCCTTGATTCATGAATGGTAAGCTTGAAATGCTTAAGTTTGTATTTTGTGGGGATGAAATTGGTCAAGATGTCTGCCTGGCCCAGCCTTCAGCATTTGTTCATTACTGATTGTGTACAGCAGTCATACTAACAGAGTTTTATCATACACCAACAGACATTATAGACACATGGTGCCCAGTCCTAGTACTGAAGAGCTACCACTATATAGAATTGAAATCTAGGCTATGTTAGGCCACCCTTATAATTGGCCATTCTAATTAAAATGGTTAAATGACACACTTGCATATTGTTTTAAAAAAAACTGATTCTTTTGAATTGAGTAACTTGCAAATATTGTCCTTCTGTTTACAGGATAACAATGGGGTCATTGGTCTAATTGAGCCAATGAAAAAATGTACCTTACCTGTCAAAGTCCCCCTAGACAAACTTGTGGTTAAAATAGCTTCAGGTGAGTTTTCAGCTGGTTTGTGTCATATTTTAAGTGTATATTATGACTACTTCCTAACTAAACCCTAATGGTTCTGCATTAAAGGGAATGACCACCTGGTGATGTTGACCCTGAATGGAGAAATCTACACTTCTGGCTGTGGAGACCAGGGCCAGCTGGGCA
This sequence comes from Nannopetersius ansorgii, assembly GCA_037974605.1. Classification (NCBI taxonomy): domain Eukaryota; kingdom Metazoa; phylum Chordata; class Actinopteri; order Characiformes; family Alestidae; genus Nannopetersius; species Nannopetersius ansorgii. The sequence continues at coordinate 13,778,622 of JBBPDE010000006.1, forward strand.
GAGTACCAGAGCGCTTCGCCAACCGAGGCGGCAGGATGGGTTTAAGTATGTGTTGACTTTTGTGATTGTGAGGTATAAAATAGATTTGCTGGGCTGTTCCTGTTTGAGATGCTTGAATTTTGTTTTCTTTCTCAATGTGCAGTAAGATTGCTGGCACCACAGGTGGTCGTTATCAAGCCTCGAGGGAAGGTCCATTTCACTGATGTCTTTTGTGGGGCATACTTTACATTTGCTATCTCTAAAGATGGACATGTCTATGGCTTTGGTCTTTCAAACTATCACCAGCTGGGTAGGTGCTACAAATTGTGTGTATCTGTAAGCGGTATTTGACCAGTCTCATTTCGTTCTTTGTTTATAATGTGTTTTTCTGCTTTGTATTGAAGGTACCCAAAGCACAAACACACATTTTGGACCAGTAAAGCTCACCTGCTTCAAGAATTCCACTACATCCTGGGTGGATTTCTCTGGAGGTCAACACCACACTGTCTGCTTGGACTCTGAAGGTGACTACATGTTTTGAACTGCGGATGGTAGTGTACAGACCTGTTCTGAAGTACGTTATTTAATCGAAACAGTACTTTGATTATTAAATGAAGTTCTTTACCTCCAGGGCAAGTGTACAGTCTTGGTCGGGCTGAGTACGGGCGTCTAGGCCTTGGAGAAGGTGCTGAGGAAAAGAGTGAACCCACCCCAGTAACAGGGATCAGTGGAGCCTGTGCGATTGCTTGCGGTGCATCTGTGAGCTACGCTGTCACTAAACAAGGTTGGAGCGCAGGAGGGATTTTTCTGTTGTAGTGTAGTTTACCCTGGATAGATCTATAGACCTGTCATTTTATGCCTAGAGATGCTTGATTTAATTCAAACCCACTTGGTGAGCTCCATAATTATTGATTCTCAATCACTGTGTGATTGGAACCTTTACTAGATTTTCTGAAAGTCAATACTTTTACAAATTTCACATTTGTATTCTCCCTTCTACATGTTCAAAGTCAAAGTCAACTTTATTGTCATCTCTGCTATATACTGTACAGGTACATAGAGAGATGAGACGACGTGGCTCCAGTTATTACATACATACATTTAAGACAAGACAAGGAGTGTTAGATATAGTGATATTCAAAATATATATTTTGTGTGCAATTTCGGCATATGTGCAAATATGCAACAGAGGATAACATTGTCCATGTAGCAGCATAGTCGGGTAAGGTGCAGTGGTGCAACTGGGTCAGTTTTTTCACAGTCCAGGTGTGCGTGTGAGGGGGAAAGCGCAGTGGTGCAACAGAGGCAGTTATTCATGTTGATCAGTAATAATGAAAATTGACTTTACATCATTACACATTTATCAGGCCTTTAACGATATGCGATATGAAACCGAAATCGCAACATTCAGATCCACGAACCTGTTACGGTGTGAAAAAGCAGAATCGCAACACACCCTTTCCAACTACCGGAGTTGTCCTTCCTGTCCAGATCTAGTGTTGTCATTTGCATTCAAAATAACAAATCTTTTAAGGGAACGTACTGAACCATATAAACAAATTTAAAAATGTTAGGCTGGCAGTAATGAGAAAAGCGTAAGACTCACCAGCAGTGTTGTTCAAGTGTAAATTTTTTTTAAACTCTAAATTACGACTGCAACAACTCACAAAAAGTAGGACACAGCATGTAACAAGTGTATAAAACCAGGAGTTTGAGAAAATGCATGATTCGTGATTCATTGCGACAATTTGCATGGGAACGGTGCATGTTCAGTGTGAATCCTTCACTGACTGTACTGTGGGGTTTGTGTTCAGTGAATGGATCACTCACTGAGCCCCATTTGTCGAGTAGACCAGTTAAATAGCATATTATAGGACAGGACACTTAAAACATCATGTAAAGATAAACTTGTTTATAAATCAACAAGTCTCTTGTGATTAAAACAAGCGAAGCGAGTTGACATTTAAAATTATTTGTCTAAAATGTCTATAGGTGTCAATTATTTTTCAAATAGATCAAATTATGAATTAAAAATGTGCTCATTTTAAGTGAGATTGAAGTAAAAAAAAAAAGGCAAATATGTTAACTACGATTGTGTGTGATTAGAGCTGACTGTGTGATGGCTAGATTTTAGAAATTGTGTTCCAAGTTTTCTCTGAGACCAATTCCTCCGTTCGTTGTATCTGAATATACTGGAATTGATGCTGTAGTGCTGTAAAAATAACGTAACCCTGCTACATTAATAACAGCTGTCAGCTTTCTTAGTAGTAATATGCATCTAGTAACTCAGTCAGAGGAAATGGAACTGTATTTTTTCTTTGGGTGTTTTTCAGGCTCTGTGTTCGCTTGGGGCATGGGCACCAATATGCAGCTGGGCACAGGGGAAGAGGAGGATCTATGGAGCCCGCTGAAGATGGCAGGAAAGCAGCTGGAGAACAGAGTAGTTCTCTCCGCCTCCAGTGGAGGGCAGCACACCGTCTTGCTAGTCAAAGACAAGCAGGAGAGCTGATATTAAACCCAGATGTTGAGGAGCTAGAATGAACTACTGTGTCAGTGGTAACTGTTAAACCATAGCTTGACCTGGGGGTGAGGATTCTGGGGTTGTTGGGACGTCTTGTACTGTACCAAGCCAGTCATTTGGGTGAGATGGAGATATGTGATGAGGGAATGCTGGGTGGGTCTCATCTGATTTTAAAAAAGAAAAGCAAATTCACTTTGTGGAGAGCTCAACGCTTCTCTTAAACGATGTTCTGGTAGATCATGATCAAAGAGACTATTTTTTTAAAACAAATTTTTGCTTTTTTTCTTAATTTTTTAAAAAATGTGTCTCTAGTAAGTATTGTGGGGATTGCCAGCTGTGAGTGAACGAACGTATGCATGTGTGTAATGAGAAATTATTTCATAGTTCAACATGTCTTTTAGAAAGTTCCCTGCAGTGCAGTTTTAATTATTTCTTTGGTCTCAGCAATAAGTCTATGCCGCTGCAGTTTGTTTTACATTTTTTCCTGGAACAGAGGTTCATCGTTGTGCTGTTTTCCTTAAAATGCAGAAACAAATTGTTGATTGCTTCCCTGATATGCTGGCACTATGGGGAGTGTAATGGAAATGAATAAAAAACTCTGGAAAGATTTACATTTTTATTTGTAATTGGCTAAGTGTTATTTTAAATGGTCATTGTAGTTCAACAGAAACAAGCTGAAGTTGATACTGAGATACTGGACATGATTATGGCTTTTATTCTTGTTCAGGCTAGTTTAATACTTAAATGAATGTGATCTGATCCATGCTCAAGATATACTCTTGTCATATCTAGAAAATCTCCGCACCACACAGAGATGACGTGACTTCCAGACCACATTAGTTAGGGATTTGCTGGGCATTGTAATGAATACTCAGGCATTTAGTCTTAATGACGTTGCTAAAAGTTGGCATTTTTCTGGTGCTGAAGTTGTTGTGACCACATCCAAGTTAATTTAAAGATTTCTCAGATATCTAGAAGTGAAGTACATGAAGATGTCTGCTGTCTCACATCTGGTCGGGGAGTGAAATAAAGCAGACAATAGTAGTAAATGCTGATAGTAATCTAGAAGTTTCCTCAAAATAAGGATATAAAATTTTTATAAACAGATTATTCACAGATTCATGAAGTCTGTTAAATCTGCTTGTTGCATCGTTTGTGGTCCTTTTTTCTGTATGCACTGAGTCATGTAGTGGCTGTAGGGTCTTTCAGTGAAAAGCTCTTCTAGGCTTTTTTTTCCTCCCCTTGGAACCTTTGAAATGCTAACAACCACTTATGCAAGAACTTAATTGGACACCATCATTTCATCCTTTTGTTTTTCCTCAATGGTCTTTCCTTCCAAGTCCTGTTTCTCTTGCCAACAAAATCATATGTTCTTGTGAATGTCTTACCAAAGTTGAACTCCATTGGTTTTATCTGAGTCACTTGAAAAAACAGTAATAGACCCATGTATCTTTCTGGACTACTTTTGGACTGAGACGTGACACTTAGTTTGAAAGTCACTGGTTTAAAATCTTGAGGTTTTGGAAATGTTCAATAATGTGTGTGTAGCATTTGCTTGTGTGTTTAGGAGACATTGCTTTGACTGAGAAATATGCCGATTATTGTATTTTTCCCTGATTTTCATTTTTAAATGTTTTAAATGTATGTACAGTTCAGATAGTTGGTAAACATCAGTGGTTATTGGAATTCTGACCCCATCATACGTCGACATTCAATTATAGTCTGTGAATTCAAGAGTCTTAAATATTTGTCCTCCTCTTTCTGCAGCAACAGTCTCTACTGGAAAGGTTTTATTTTAGATGCTGAAATTTTACTTTGTTTGCATTTAGCCATGAGAACATGGGTGAAGTCAGGTACATGTGTTGGATGCTTAGTTCAGGATCCAGCTCATCCCAGAGAATGCAGTCCCTAAATCTGAGCATTGCATTCTATTAGCAGTGGCGACTATGCAAGATGTGTGCACAACTGACGGTAATCAATAATGGGTGCACCTGGAAGTAGCTGAATTCACTAATTGCAAGGGGTGGGGCGGTTTAGATGTAAGAGGCGAACTGTCTCGACTATTGCTGGTCTTTGATTCATACTGGTGCAGTTCTACATTCATGGGCTGTTGCGCTAAATCCACTTTTCCAGAGTTCTGCCTGGTTGCTAGTGATTTGGCTTACTTGTTACGTAGAAAATAACATTCAGGTTTTGCATTTATATGGTACATTTTTAGTTTAAAACATTGGAACTGAAACTAGGATATTCTAGCCTGAAAGGAAGAAGACCTCAGTTTCAGCAACAGGCATTCAGGCTCCTTCGTATGAATAGATGCATTTGTGGGGAAGACATTGGAAATAATGGAAACGGCGGGCGCTATAGAGATATCAGCATAAAAAGGTTTCGGCTGCCTCTTGTCTTCAAAACAGCTTCAATCTTTTTCTGAATGCTATTACGCATGAAAGAAATAAATCAGGGAAATTCTTCCAGAAGCCTCAGACTATTGTGCTGAACAGCTGGTAGCAGGTGGGATTAAAGGCTTCGTTTCGCATTCTGAAAGGCGAAACCTCACTGATGAGGACTTGTGCTGTATCTTCCTTGTGTTCTTAAGGTCTTAGTTTGGGTCTTTTGTAGTCTTTACACATGCTTTTGCTGTTGTAATACAATTATGTTACAAGTGGCTTTCCTTTTCAGCTTTGAGGGCCAGTGCCTGCCTGCTTGCTTTACTAAACCATTTGTGGGATTCTGTAAGATTTCCATTTTTAATGCTTTACTATTTCTGTCACTTTTCCTCTGGTTCATTCTCACAAATGTCTCATGATGCAATAGAAACCCACACTGTTGAATAGGAAATTTAAAAGGAGTAACAAGGTTGAGATTGAAATTATGATTAACTCTGGCTTGTTGAATTTTATTCATTTATTTATTAATGTGCAAATGATCATTAAGTATGGTGCTTTATTGTTTAGTTTGTTTACCTCATGTCTGTTTTTAGAAACAAGTTCACTTTCCTCTAATAAACTAATGATGCCCCCTCTTCACTCCCACCCCCAGTGTTTTCACTGATGTTGCTCCCTCTGGCATGACTAATATGGGGCTGTAAGGTGGTGTGAAGGTTTTGAGCCTTCTGATGAAAGTACCTGCTGTCAGGGTTCCCTCGCTGGTTTAGTGGCTCTCCCTGCTGCTTTTTCAACCCACTCTCTGGCTCGAAGTGTCTGTAAAAAAGCTCTGCTCTCTGATACCCTTCCTATTTATATAATGGCACTCAAATCCTTGAGGAAAATAGAAAGAGTGATTCAGACGAATGCATGATATTTGGACACTTAGCTTATTGTGTACTTATTGTTCTACACCTAAGGATGCAGCTATTAAAAGCAGCTTAACGCTGCTGGGATTGGGTTTCAGCTGTGTCGTGTTTTTACATGACTGGAGGGTCGTAAGAACCCATTACGTTCTTCTACCATTGTGGTCTTATTGTCATTATACAGATTTATTAAAATTTCTCTTTTTTGTCATGGAATATCGATCTAGTGTGTGCATTTAATACAGACATTTAAAAGATGCCCAAACGCTCAAGTTTGTTGTCAAAAGCACAAAAGGAATAAATATTTTATAAAAGCTAAATAGCAAGAGCAGTGCTTGAAACATGGAAGTTCAGGCAGTTAAATGGATATCTGCCAATGTAGAACCATAAAATAATCCTCTGCCCTATTTTTAGCTGAAACAGTGCACCCCATGTGTTTTTATGTCATTTGAAAACCCAGTGCACAGAAACAAACAGAATTAACATATACTACATGGTGGAATTTATCACATCAGTGATGTTCAGTGCCTCACTGGTATCACAAACCAGTGATGCACCAAATTGGTCTCTTTTGTTCGCTTGTCCCACAACTGCTGCATAATCCAATCCAAAATCACAGGTCTTTGTGTCTGATGCTCTGTTCAAATGTCTCCTGAATTTTGATAAATACTTGTTGCAGACTTGGAAGTTGCACATGTTCACTCCCTCAAGTCATCATTTGAAGTGGGAAATTTTTCATTTTGACATGTGTGTTCCTGAATGAAATTGGTGAAGAGCACATTGTGTATGAGGTTCTTTTCTGCATAACATGTCGTCTATTCATGCCAAACCCACCTTAAAACGCACCTTAATTATTTATTGCCTAAAAGCCCTATTTGTACATGCATGTCAAACTACATTTTCAGCCATTGCCTATTATTTAATATTTAATTAGTGTATTGTGTCAAGGTGACTGTGTTACCACTGGGAACTGGCAACTCGAAATCATGACTGAAGACTAAAGGAACAAATATAAATGAAAACATGCTCCAGACCTCTAAGAAGTTAGCGTTTTTAATCTATACTGTAAAATTTGTGTGTATGGATCGATTGTAATTTTATATATATTTTCCTTCCTATAAGGCAATTAGATGACTTTGGTCTGTCCATTTTCTTAATTTTCCTTTTCAGAAACCATCTCCAGTTCATTGATTACCCTTAGGTTTATTTTCACAATGTAAAGACATTTTATAATTGAGCTAGTATACACACAGTAAAACAATGTACTTCTTTAAACAATAATAGTCCAATATTTTATAGCAAATAATATACAAAGTCAATATAACATTAATAAACACAGTTTATATACATTTCAATTAGTTTAGTTACACTTAGTTCCACAAATGCAGAAAGAATATGACAATGTACTGAAGTTCATGTTTGCAAGAGGCATGTGTACTGAGCCTAAATCAGTGTTAAACTACAGAATATGACAACAGGCAAAATCTTATCACCCAGAAGCAGCACATCAAAATACATCTTAAAGGCCATATTGCTCTCTTTTAAAGATGAAAACACCTAAGATTACTTCTATTGACACCAGATCCATGTAAAATCAAATTATTTTACCATAAGGAAATCTCCATCAAATACATACTGTGATAAAAGAATATTTGCTTAGTAATCACACATTTTTTCTAATATTTTAATAAACAGTGCTCCACTGACTAAGAGCTTTTTACATGATCTGACCAACAAGTGCTGTTAAAATGATAAATGCATGCAATGCGTCTTTTTCTGTTGGAAAATCCCAACCTGCTTCACAGCACCTTTGGAAATGGAGCCTAGGTTTAATTCAAACAGACCAATTATCTGTAAAATGTTATTTACATATATAAATTGACCTATACTTCACATATGTATACTAAAGGTATTCCCAATAAAGACAGAAACAGAAAAAATATTGGAAAAACCAAACACAGGTAATCTGCCCTGCACATTCAAACAGGCAACCTTTCTATAATGAATAGCTAATGATACATTTTTCTCCAATTCCCTCCTTTACTGTAATATTCATTTTTTATTTTGGTTTGAGAAAGAATCTTTCAATTATTAATTTCAGTAAATGAGATCCGTGAATGAGGAAAAACATTTAAAGTTTAAAGAACTGCTACATACTGTAATGTAAATGTCCTATAACTGAAATCTATCAGAGCAGCAAAAATATTTTTTCATTGTTAATTTGTTAAATTAAACCAAAACATATTCACTTAACAAAACCTAAAAAATATGGGACATTTCAACTTTCTAAGCTATAAAACCATATAATTGCATTTAAGTGGCCTGTTCAAATACCTCTGACGTTGTTCTTGTGTGGCTGTTGTGGTTGTGTTCTTGTATTAAAAAGTATGACTGACTCTAATAATCCTGCTGTTTCTCCTGTTACTGTTGCTAGTCTACCTTTCTCAAGGCAGGTAGACTACAACAATGCTGCCAGCAGGCGCAACTTGCTTACTTTGGCAGTTAGCAATCTTTTGCAAATGGACCTTCATTGTTGGTTCCCATCTGTGGTGTGACTGACTACTTGAAGATCACAGAACTAGCAAACAGGAAATTAACCATAAATCATTTGTTGTATAAAAACTACTTGGATAACGAGAAAACAAATTTTTCATGTTTGGAACAGGTTCTCTTGAACACAGAATCTCCGAAGGAGTATTAGTGATTTCATATGAAAAGAAAAACTTCAGAATCATCTCTTCCATATGTGTGGAAAGGAACATTTGATTAAATGCCAAAATGAATTCAATTCAATCTAGTCACGTTTTTAGACCATCAAATTACATTACTGTGTATTTCTGTATTACAGCGTATTCAGTTCCAAATATACATCAGAACATTGGAGAACAATTTTGTCACCATGGCCATTTTCTTCCGACCACTTCAGGTCGTATCAAAAATGTTTCAATCCATTCCATTCCAAGATCATCCCTTGAAAACCTTTTTAGTGTATCTTTTCAGTTTTTCTTTCATCAGCCAACAGTCAACACAACATTCAATTGTTACAGATTAAATGTGTTGTAAGGGGTTAAAAGAATAGCAAAGATCCATGTAAATCCTCTGCAAGTGCTAACTTTTAATATATTAAGCAAATTGTCATGGAAAGACTCAGAACTCTGTGGTGGAGATTTGAGTGCCATCAGACTGAAGGTCCTGCTGGGTCCTCCTCGGTCCTCCAAGCGGCACCTGGTCCAGGTCTAGTCACCTGGGCTTCTTCACTGATTGCGATGGGTCACACACTGAGATGGGTTCTTGAGTGGTGTTGCGGGCTCGGGAAAAGTTATTCTGCTCTGTGCAGGAGCGAAAGGGCAGGCAAAATTCTCTGAAACACCGCTTGAAGTTTTCATCCAGAAAAGCGTATAACACTGGGTTGAGGCTGCTGTTCATGTAGCCCAGAGCAATACAGAAATGCCAGCTGATGATCACAAGTGGGTTCTTCTGATCGATCTCCACCAAGGTCTTGATAATGATAAAGATATGGATGGGTGTCCAGCAGATGATGAAGGCTGCCACCACCACCAGTACCATGCGGGTGATGCGCCGCAGGTTCCTGTCCTTCTCTTTGGATCCTGAGAGCAGGCGCACACTTTTCAGACGCAGAATCATCAGCCCATAGCAGACTGTGATGACCAAGACAGGCACCACAAAGGCAAAGACGAATACACAAATTTTTGTCACGGTGTCATAATACCAGTACGGTTCTGGAAATTTCAGCATGCAGAGAGTTTTACCTAGAGAGAAAGATGGAAAGGTCTGTAGATTATACAGAAATGCGCAATAGTATGGAAAGCCTGACTATTAGACCTCAACACAGACAAAGTATTCTATTAGACATTCTTGATTTTAGGGTCTGGGGAGTGAAACCTTGCTTCTTAGGGTTTCATTATTATCAGTTTGTAAATGTCAGCAGACAATACACAGCTGGTAGCCTAGTGGTTAGGGCATTCGCCCTGTGATCAGGAGGTTGCGGGTTCAATTCCCAAGACTGCTAGGCACCTCTGAGGTACCCTGAGCAAGGTCTACATACTGCTCCCCGGGCGCTGTGTTCCTGGCTGCCCCCTGCTTCACTTGGTGAATGGGTTAAATGCAGAGGGTGCATTTTGTGCTGTTCACTGTGTGCTGTGGTGTGTTCATGTATGACAAAATGGTCACTTTTCATTTTCACAATTCCAATGAGCTTCAGAAAGTAAAGTATGGAGTCCCACAAGACTGTTCCAGGAGACCTTTCTTATTTCAGTTGCCACTAATTAGATATTCATAAGCATGGCTATGCTGAAGGCAAACAACTGTTAATGAAAATAAAGGACAACCAGGAACATAATTGCTTAATTCATAAACTGAATCATGGCCAAACAGGGGAACTACAAATACTTGGCCCAAATACCTATTTGAAGAAAGCTGTCTGTCCCTTTGTATGGTGTGTAGATGAAATGCTTGACCCTGCCATTAATTCTATTTACATTTACATTTACATTTACGGCATTTAGCTGACGCTCTTATCCAGAGCGATGTACATCAGTGCTTAAGAATT
>JBBPDE010000006.1:13795732-13824773 GCA_037974605.1 Nannopetersius ansorgii
GGGTTCGAATCCTACCTTCAGCACACCACCACTGGGTCTCTGAGCAAGACCCTTAACCCTAAGTTGCTCCAGGGAGACTGTCCCCTGTAGTTAAGGAATGGAAGTCGCTTTGGAGAAAAGCGTCTGCTAAATGCCATAATTGTAAGACCCTTTCCGCTGCATTGAAATGTATAAGTAACATTGTTGTTATTATTACAATTACTACTAAAAGTATACAAATCCCAGTGTCAAGACCACTCTGCACTCATTTTGGTCCTCAAGGGCACAAACAGTATTATCAGGTAGAACCCAATCCTTGACCTCTTCATGTACAGCCAGGTTGCCTGGCCAGAGAGCCAGAGTAGAGTAGTGTTACTTCTACTGTAACTTTTTTAAGATTACAGTATGAGACTTATTACACTGTTATAACAGTTATTTTACATTATAGTGCTATGTTTATTATTTGTTTTTTGTTTATTATTTGCCGTTTACGTATTAATGCTACAGCGGTCAATGTTAACAGTCTGATTTAAACAACACATTCATGTAACTGACCATGTGAAGCAAGTCTAGGCAAGTTTAGTTTGGCTGGACTATACCTGCCCTGACACCCTGCTAGCTGTAAATAGAAGGAAAGCCTTTTCTACTAGCAGAAATGCACAACAGTGGCATCTTTGTTCGGTGTTGTAGGTCAGTCAATTTGTCCTTCATGATTACTGCTGTCAAACAAGCATTTTCAATATTGCCATAGTCCCCGAAATGGTGCTGCTTACACTGAGATATGGGCCTCAGTGTAAACTCTTACACGCCTGTACCACCAATGTACAGTCAGAGCAGCATTGCTCTATTTTTATTTCATTACATGGGACACTGTTATTTTGGCAATGTTCCGTAATGTCGATCTTGATGCACAGCACTGTACAGTTCTGTTTTTCTGCAGGGTTACATGCCTAACTAGAAACAGATGGCTAGCAACACGTGTAAACTAAACTATGAGAATCAATGCAGTGATCTTCAAATGTCAAAAATTGTGCGACTGTTTCTTCTTCACCCTCATTTTAGCAGTTAGTTCACACATTCACTGCAGTAACACTGGTGGATTAATGGTAGCACAGCAGTTTGTGTCTCAGGCTAGGTAGCAAACACACAAAAATCCTACATGATGGGACCGAATTATGAAAAATGAGACAAAGGAGACAAACTGCAAGCTCGGATAAAGCATAAAGATAGCATGAGCAGGTGTTTACTGTAGACCATCACAATTTTAAATGATGCTAACAAAATAATGCAGCATGCCAAACAAGACACAACCTCTCTTTCTTCATTTCTAATGCAGATGTTTTCTGAGGGGGGGGATGCAGATGAAAAGGCAAAGGAGGAATTGGTGCATTTGGATCAGGAGCCTTCTTCCTACACAGAAAAATAACCATTCTGTATCTCAGTCACAGAAAAAGATACACAGATGACAAAGAAAGCGGACAAGTGCCTGCATTACTTGCCAAAGTGAAGCTTTAGATTTCAAACAATATGACATTTCTTTATACATTATACTATAATTGTTCCTCGATTGTGTGTTTATATCTGTCAAATTATTTCACACCGAATGAGCACAGAAGACCACTTTCTGACCTCTCTTTTGGAACCTCTAAAGAAGGCCTCTTAGGAGGAGGAGGAGGAGGAGGAGGAGGAGAAGAAGGAGGAGGAGGAGGAGGAGGAGGAGGAGGAGAGGCATGATGAGAGTGAGAATGATGAGAGGAAGTAGGGGACAAAGTTTCTGATGAATCTCTCCTGAAAGTAGATAAAAATCTTTTACGTATTTTACAAAAGTCTTTAAGCAAACATGTGTTTTTTCACGCCACAGCCTAGACGCTGACCTGTCTTTCTTCCCATCAGTCTGGCGTTTAGGAATACGAATATGAGGAGGAAGAGGATGTTGAAGATTGAGAGGATAAGGAGAACTCTGATGATCAGAAGGTTCCTTCCTGTGTGATTAATGTTGTATTCAGAAGCTCAGAAACACATGGCACCAAAATTCAGAAAATAACAACATCTAACTAAACGAACTAAGTAAAATATCTAACGCAATACTAATTCTACACTTCTTATTTCTTGTAGGGGTCCTGGAAACCCCAGACTCCTATCCAAAAATCAATAGTAAACATGGCAGTTTACTACTCAATGGTTTTTCCTTATTTTTTGAGACAAATTTTGTTCTGTTTGGGGTCTCAGAGATGACACAAGATAACAGACATGAATTAAAAAACGCACATTTCATGGCTGAAGTGGGTTAAGACCAGCAGATGTTTTTGTCTGTACTTTTGTGCTAGTAATATTTCGATAATTACGCCACTAGGATCTCCAACACCTATGCCTTCAACACTGAAACAGTAGCAGAGCAATACAGAAAAGTTTGATCAAAAGGGAAGAATAAACTTGAATCCACTTTCATCATATATATTTCACATTCAGCATTTCATATGATTTCTGATAAATTGCATGCAAAGTACTAAAAAGTTCTAACCTCTCTTTCTTTACTTCTGTGGATGGACGCCTTGGATGAGCAGAGTGAGAATGGAGGGGCGGTGGAGGTGGGAAAAAATCAACTGGAGCATCTCTCCTAAACAAAAGTGTGACCATTTATTTTAGAAGAAGCCACTTACACAGTTAAGTGAGCAACATGATGCTATTTGCTGAATGCTTAGTGGGTTGAGGAGTGTAAATATTAACACTCAAACAGTGAGTGCAAGAAAAGCCATGCATGAGGAAATGAGACAACGAATGTCACCAAGTGGGCACAACAGTTTGAAGAAGTATAAATCTCTTACATCACATTTTGTACCAATTTGATTTTGGTACAATTCATAATTACTAAAAGAAAGTTTTATAAAATAGGCAATAAAAAGCTTAACTTTCCACGATTCAAGGAAAGTTTATGTCTGAAAATAACCAAAAATTCCAAACTAATGCAGTTGATTCAGCATTGCTGAACTTTTTACTCCCCTAACAAAGAACCTTAAAGAACCTTTTTTTTCGCTTAGTAGTCATTAGATGTAGGGTTATTTCCACAACATGTAAACACCATCCAGAAATCAAAAGATCATCACCTTCACAGAGTGTGTGTGTAAGTTGCTTAGTCAAACATCAGGCTATTATTTGAATGTAAATCTCATTCAGGCAACAATGTTTTGAGTTAAAGCTTTAAGGAGAGGAACTGTCATGCACATTTTGAACGTCATGCACATTTCAAACCTCTCCTTCTTCACTTCTACAGATGAACACTTAGGAGGAGAAGTAGGAAGGGGCAGCGAAGAACGGGAAACAATGTTGGAGTTGAAAACATCCTTCCTATAGAACACAAGAACCCTTAATTCCTCTCACTCTGTTCCAGTGATAAATGAACCAATGGCTACACAGAAATGGGAAACGTCTCACCTATCCCTCTCTTTTGCATGATTATTGAGGGGTTTCTCCTTTTTGAGGTCACTTTCCTGACTTTCTTTCTTTATCTCTGCATCTTTTCTCTCTTTTCTGTGTTTGTCAGTGAGCTTCTTGTGAGAGTCTAAAATGGGTTTTTGGCTGACAAGATAAACAGATTAGATTGGGCAGAATATGCATCCAGACATCAATACTGTTTACATTCTACTGGTACGAAGCATGTTTTACCTTTTTACAATGCAAACTTCCAGTGTAGGGTGTTTAGTGTGGGATGTTTAATTCTAGTGCTTATATTTACTGCATGAGATTAAGCAAAAATCCAAATGTGCCATTTCTTTTGCACAGGCCAACTTTTATATTTATTATTTTTTCCAAAATGTTAAACATATAAGCTGCAGTTGTGCATTAAAGAGTGTATACATGTGTTCTCTATGGTGATATGTGCTATTTTTCAGTTAGGAAACATGTAACTTGACCAGGGACACTCCAGCTTCTGCATTCAACTTAGGTTTCATTTTCACTTGAAATCTTCATGTTTGTCATTTTGGGCTTTATGCCAGGGCTTACCTCGAGTCTCTGTCAGGAGAAGGCCCACTGGGTGACTGTGTTTGCTTACTTATGTCACTCCCATTCTTCAACTCGTTTGGTCTTTCATCCTTCTGAGAATGGGACGATTCTAACCGAGGTGTAAAAGACACGTTTTATTCTGCTATTTCAGCCATGTATCTTCTTAAAGCCATGCCTCATGCAAAAAACATTTATGAACACGTGATAAATTAATAAATGAATAGGCTAGGTCCTACCCAAAAGTCTCTTCCAGTTTTTGATAAGAATCTTTGCCAGGGAGATGACGTCCTCATCTGTACAATGCTTCCGTATTCCATTGACAGACATGCCAATTCTGGTGTCCTGGGGTAAAGAGAAGAACATCCAAATGTTGCGGTCAAACAGTTACAAAGCTCTAAATGAGCTCATCTGTTAACATAATATTACATTTCTTTAAACCTCCTTTAAAACCCCCACTAATGCCAACAGCTCGACTGTCCTTACCTGGAGTAACTTGAGAGTCATGTTGAAGTTTTTCAGCTCCCTCAACAAATCAAGAGCACCTTCCTGTGTGAACAGAAAGAAAGAACGATGCACCAGTATCTCATATCTCATAAGCAATAGCCTTGGTCAAAACCGCGTAGTGATGTATTTGTATATGCAAAATATTAACAGTCATTAATGTCTGATCTAACTATATATATATATATGTATGACATGAATGGGTTAACAGTCATTCATTCTTGTTTTCTTTTCTTCTCTCAAATTTCAATGGCCTGAACTCCTGGCCGCGCCTCCGCGACCTTGTTGTGCCGTTTAGCTGCTATCAGGAAACATGTGCAAACTTTTTCGGCAGGAAAAGGAAAAAAAACTCATGCACGCTTCTTCACACTGTAAAGTATCTGGTTCTGCAGTTGCTCGTTTGTTTACAGAAACCCCGAGAGCGCATTAGTGAAGAGCGAGCGACCGTCCAGGGGCAGACACCTGTTGAGCTTTTGCGTTTCTCGCAGCTCCGTGTCGAAACGTTTGCCGCTCATTTAGCGGCAGAACAGAGAAAATGAGCGCGCACTGCAGACCACCGTCATGCAAGAAAGAATCAGAGCAGCAGAAACTAAAAACCCAAAGCAACACGTGGAAAACTCGAGAGAGAGAAGTAAACAAAGTCGAAGCGAAATCTCTCACCATGTTATTTCTAGACACCATCTTGTCTAGCTTTTTAGCAATCCGGATCAGCTCCTCCTCTCGGGTCATCGTGTGAGCATGGAGTCACGCGTTCAGCAGAAGGTCGAAGTAGATCGATGGTTTTTCTGGCATGTACGAAAAATGTACAAGTACGAGAAATGTTAGAAGTTTTGTTCCCAGGTTGAACTCGCTTCTGGCTGTCCGTCAGGGCCGAGGGGGGCGGGGCCCGAACACCTGTCAGTCAAAATGTCCTGGCCTGGGGCCAGAGGCTAAGAATAGAGACAGTGTCAGAGACTGCTCCAGTTTAGACCACATTGAATGGAGTTTGGAGCAAAATAATCATGCCTTTAGACACTGCTAGCTTCGTAAAAGTGTGGTTTTCCCACCTCTGTAAATACTCTTCTGTTTATTACACTGCACATTCTCTGTTCTGCTGCTGCTGCTATATTTGCACAATTATATTTATTACTTTCTACTTCTGTTCTGTATTTTTGAACATGTAACTCTTTGTTCTCCATTTCTGCACCCTCAACTTTAAGCTGCTAAAATACAGGATCTGTATCTGAATACAAGGGCAGTTGGAGGCCTTGTGGTTAGGGAGCTGCCCCTGTGATTGGAAGGTTGTGGATTTGAATCCCAGAACTGCGAGTTTCACCACTGTGGTGGGCAAGGTACTGTCCCCACACACTGCTCTGTGTTCCTAGCTGCACAGGCGCTGGTTCCTGGCTGCCGGCTGTTTCACTTGGTTAAATACAGAGAAAGAATTTTGTGCTGTGGTGAAAAATGGACACTTTACACATAATACTCTATTCATGCAGACTTGTGCTTTAGCTATTGTTGTACTAAATGTTGTATTGTCCAGTTGTTTTGTTGCTCCTGTGTTTTTCCTGCACTCTCCTTAGTTCTGTCTGCACTTGTGCTATTGTAGTGTTCTGCTCTTGTGTTGCACCACGGTCCTGACTCCTGGAAGAACGTTGTTTCATTTTACTGTGTTTGACTTGTGTGTCTCTTGAGCACATGTTAATGCAGTGTGACGCTCTGACCTCTCCTCGTTGGGTTTTCGTCTTGAAGCAGAATAAATTGGTACAGTGATAGGAAAGTCTTTGACTGTGAGCTAAAAAAAAAAAGAAGACAGAACTAGAGCTAAACAGGTGTTTCATAAAGTGCCCAGCAGAAGGCAGCGTGGTGTCGAATATCAGCTCAGTATGTTCGAAGGCTGCTTCACTGGAGGATTTAAGGGCTGCCGGACTGCTTATTTACATTTTCAGGGCTGGGTAAACCCACACTCAAGTGTCACTGTTGTGAAATAATGATTTAAGCAGATATAAAAGTATCTTTAAAAAAAAAAAACATTTTTTTGAAAGATACAAATACACAAATATACACATACAAATATACAAGAGCAGAAATATATGTATTATAATATGAAAATGCCCAGAGAAGTACAAATCCTTCAAAATATTACAAGAGTAAAGTAAATGTGATGCAGGCTAACACATGAAAACGACAGATATATCGCAGCTGAAACAGTAGGTGGCAGCATGAGGTCACAAATCAGCCTGATCTTCAATCACTCCGTCCTCTTCTTCACTGTACTTCAACACGATGTTTAAGTGACATTGTGGGATTCTTCTAAAGCCTGTGCTGCAGTACTGAAGTTTTGCCCTCCTTTAATTTCCTACACTTATCTGTCATCTTGTTCCTTGTTTACATTTACATATTTGAGAGCTGAAAGAGATCAAACCAGAGATGATCTCTTTACTTGAATATTGTCGAATATTCTGGCTTCTTTTGATTTTGTAGAAATATCTGTATAGGGCACCTCTGGACTTCACACAACTAAAGAAATGACAAAGAGAGAAATGTGAGCAAAGCAAACAATTGAAGATACACATCCACGACAACACTTAACTTAAAACAGCTTAAAATGCTGTTTTTACATTGCAGAATGGTTCCAACTACATGAATAAAAATACATTATAGTGGTTACACACACATCTTAGAGGGTAACATAGACCCGCTGAAAAAGATGGGGCTGGACGATGATGATATAGCTGGGTTTTTAATGTCAAACGTAATGCTTAGTTTCTAACTTAAGCCGCACTAAATTATGCAATTTAAAAATACTTTGTTCTTGAAACTACTTTACTGTATCTGAGCTGTATTTGTAAAAAAAGGATGTTACATTTTATCTCTTTGACTTGAAGATTTGGCATTAAGGTTGGAAAAAACTTGTTTGCAGTATGAAGGTTTTTTTAATCTGTGTAAGACTACTTCTAGATGTCATTAGTTGTCTGGAAAACTATGAGCCTTTGGCATTGTTTGTGTAGGTTTAAACTGGAAGATTAACATTTCCGTTTCACTTTTGGAATAGATTTCCACATTAAAGCCAAATAAACCACAAGGGAAAATTAATTCTCTATCATGACTTCTTATTACCTTTAATGGGTCCGCAAAAAACCCAAACAAGGATGTAGATTATCAGGTTACCTTGCCAACTTTGACTTTTAGCTTGTGCCCTTCTGCTCTGATGACATTTCTGTTATTAGAGTAATCCGATCCCTCCATGTAATAATTATTTTAAGACGTCTGTATTATTACGGCTGTATTAAGACACTTGGCTTCAAATTAGTTATATTAGCACTCTGCCTTTTTTCTACAGTCAAAATCTAATATATAAATCTCCAAAATTCCACTCCAAAGTCATTCCTCCCACTTTTAAGATATATCATAGGGGGGAGTGTTTCTAGTCTTACAAAAACAACTCAATTTCAAGAGAACTGTGTCACTGCTGTATACATTTTACAACTGATGTAGTGATGGTTATTGTTTTTCATTTTGACCTGAGTCCTTTAGAGGTGCAAAGATCAGTGCTATCAAAGAAACTACGGCATGTCCTAGTGCTGCTGAACACATTTACAGATCCACTTGCCTCGGGTAAAGGAGTGACGCGTCAGCCATTACGTCTGTTCTGGCACCCATGATATTTGATGAAAACGATAAAGAAAAGGAAACAAATGACTTTCTTTGACTAGTGTTTGTCCAATAGTATATGTTTCGTTCCCATAACCCTAACTTTTGGTGGGTACACAAACTTCATACCACGTGACCCACATTATGCTAAGTGTTTTATACTAACAACTATCTTGTTACATCAGTAATGTGTCTTTAAAATGTTACTCACTTTGGAAAAGATGCTTACCTTTAGCTCTTCATTTCACTACAATTATAATTAAACAAGTATCATCTCCCTCTCACTACAACCACTAATACGTATAATGCAGCATTGAAACACTGTTGTAACTTACACCTTTATTAACTTAATAAACATTGTTTTGAAATGTAGAAACATTAGAACAGTGGACATGGCTCTGTCTGCTATAGTAGCGGAACATTTCAGATGTTTCCCATATAAGTGTAAAGAAATACGGATAGAAACCAGAGATCCTCTGCAGGTTTTTAAAATACAGTTTTTGGTCACATTTAACATCTAAAATGAGTCAGAATAGGTGTTGATTTGTGTTGAAAGTACAATTCACCTCTCTCCAGACATCGAATCTATGTCTGTGAATGCTTCGGCGTGTTCTTTTGAGATGCCTTTGAAACAATACGGATGACAGTGTCCAAAAAGCTGTGAAGCTGGCACATGCACAGGCCAGGGAAGATCCCATTCCACATCTCTCTGCTGAACCTAAAAGGTAGCAGAGAGGTAAAGAGGATTTGACCACCCCTGAACACTCAAGAATGAAAGTGGAGGTCAAGGTTTGTTTGTTTCTGCTATCCATGCAGACAGGAGAGGATCGACTGATGTGTTGACAGACTCACGCATAAGCGCTGCCTCCCTTTGCCAAGGTTACAGGGAGGCGTTTGTGCATCTTGGCAAGCCTGCAATCAGAGGCATTGTCCGATGCCAGTGAGCACCTCGTCTCCACTGGTAGACCACGAAATTAAAGAGGGCACAGTAAATAAGATCACATTTTTACATTTCATTCTCACTGGACCGGCACAATCTATCAGCAAGAACCATACAGTCAGTGCTGCTTTTTTGATTTGTTTACATACATTGTGTTGTTAAGATCAACAGCTACATTTTTGATTTGTGTACCTATGCATGGTGTGGTTCTGTTTGCACCCTCATTTCACATGTTTGCATATGGTTATCGTTACAATGTTAAAGCTCATAGAGCTGAGTGTAAAGAAAACATATTGTAGATAAAGTGCTTTTTATCTTTTAGGGTCTTTAAAAGTGACCTTCTAAGGCAGTGAAAACCTAAACAGGGCATAAGACACAGTCACACTTTAACATGAAAATATCATTATAATTTGAAAACTAAACTCTTTACCCACCATTTTTACTCAGAACCTTCTTCCACATCAAATCACTGTAAACCTGTGAGCACTGTGGACCCTACTTTCACCTACTACTTCTTTTCCTCCTCCAGTGCCATCTTCACCCTACATGCACTCTCTTCAGAGTTTCTCTGCTTGCATAAGTGCAGCAATACACATTTAAAAAGTGCCGAATTACAGCAGGTTTCGAGTTGTGGGAAAGAGATCTATCATTACTCACCCCACATCAGTCAGCAGCTCCTACCAGCTCTTGAGACCAGGAGACAGGCAACAAGCAAAATTCGACTTCAAGGCCTAGTTTTCTAGGCCACATAAAGCCACAGCTTGATTTTATTCTTGATGACCTCCCACTGCAGTTTTTATGGCAAGATAATGCATCTACCAGTTGTAGGCACTAAGCTACCGCATCTTTTCAGGAGCTTGCGCCGTTTCCACCAATTACAGACCAAAGACGCCATGCTGAGGCAGTTATGGAGGCTTCGAGATGACATCAGACCAGAAAATGAATGATTCCACTGTACTGCCGTTTTTTTAGGCACTGTGTGTCTCTCTAATAAAACCCTGCAAAATTGCTAGGCTGGGTCTCTGTGGCATGCACAGTTACCATTGGTTTATGGGGTATTTACAGTATCTGAGTTAAGAATGGTTTTTGGTTAGTTTGTCACCGCACACAGTTAAGTAGAATCTGCAGGAAGTGATATTTGCCGGGGATTTGGGCCACCCAAGCACCATGACATAGCTCTGCATGCCACCTGCTCTGGCAGTGCTCTTTAAGAACCTCCAGTCAAAACTACCATGACTCTTAATTATAGGTATATCTGAACATGTGCAGCAATTAAGCACACTTTCTGATAGCTGAGTCTCAAAATACTCCAACAGCAGACAGGGAGGAATGAGGAAAACGGTAGCTGAATAAATTCCTTGAGTTTGCAAAGCTAGAAAGCTTAATTACTGATCATTATTTTGCATTGTACTAAGATAAGATAGCCCTTTATTAGTTCCACAAGTGGGAAATTTGCTTGGTCAGGGCAGAAAGTGGATAGTACGAAGTTAAGAGCAGAACAATTAAGAAAAACAATAGAATAGAATAAAATAAAATAGACTAAAATACAATGTCACAGTACAGTATAAAATAAAATGTTCAAATGTAAAGTATAAAAATGTGCATTATTAAATCTAGGAATATAAATATGCACATCTGAATTGTAAAAATATACATATATGTATGTAAACTGTAAGTACAGCATTATGTACGCACCGACAATCCAGAATTAGCCTCCATCTAAGTGCTTTCACTTGGTATAGGTTCCCTTACTTTTATTATAGTCCGCCTTTACAAGATGCCTAATGACAACAAAAGTGTGTTAGTGTGCAAATCTCTGCTTGCTCTCATTTCCTTGCCTATCTGCCACTAATCCTTTGTGAGCACATCCCAATCCCATTACATGGACTGCGCTTTTCCAGGCGTCTACTTTAAAGTGTTTACTTACCTACAAGCCTAGTTTCACTTATTCCTCCATTAGTCTGTTTGTGAGAAACAAAATGAGATAATAGCATTAAATCTGGGACTGACAGACACTTCTCCAGATCCAAACACAACATAACATGTTCAGGATGCTGCCTGGGGTAATCTCTTCATGAGTTCTTTTCTGAGCCAGAAACTGACAAGTAAATTTGAACTAAATCGTTTCCTTCCTAATCATCCTTTAAATTAATTGTTGTTTTGTGCGTACGTAATCTGTAGAGACACTTAACGAGCAGTGAGTGTTTTTTTTTACACCAAAATGACCAAATATACTACATCAAACTAAAAAGAATAAATAACATTATACAATGAATTGTTATTTTGTGTATAATATATCAATATGTTCCTTGTAGAAGCACAGTGTTGCTTATAGTTTCCATCAGAAACCTGGTTTGACTCAATCAGTCCTTCTTTAAATTAAACCAGGAGCTGCTGATGGAATTTCCAAGCAATGGCTGGCTGGAGGCATGGAGGAGAAGTCAGGAACCAAACCTGGGTTTTCCTTATCAGCTCACAAAATATCAACTACTTTTACAAACAAAACAAATCTTGATACTTTTTACAGCTTTCTTGTTTGTTTGTATTTATTGCAATTTCCAAGCAGTTTAAACAAGTTATCACATGTTGAGAAAAATGTCGTAAAAAAAATGTGCATAGGCGACGAAGAGTATTGTATAAGCAAAAACGCAGGCAGACATCTACTCCTGACCATCACAAATCTGCCCTATCACTAATCTATGGAAAAAACATATTCATCATATCATAGTGTTGGGGGTGGAAAGGTCCATTACAAATCCAAATCTCATTACTGCTTTCAAACTGTCATGGGATTACTTTACTTGTTACTTCCTGGAGAATGTAATCCTACCACTCATTACTTTACTCCTATATTACTTCTATAAAACCCAAACAAATCTGTATCATCCAGAAGATACTAAGGAAAAATAATTTCAGTACTTTAGTCAGTCACATTAAATATTATTTACTATTTTTAAGGGATATCAATTTTCATGCATCTAAATGCACATAATTCTGACCATAATTGACTCTGCTGCTTTCAGGGAGACATGGTGGTACACACCCTCCCCCCGAACAAGTAAAAACTGCCCCGTAGACAAATCAACACACACCCCCATTGAGAGAAAACTATAGCCCTGAATGATTTAAGTTCCTAATGACACCTCTCCACCCAGGAGGAAGTGAAATGTGTTTGTGTAGCACAGGAACTGCAACAACAGAGAGTGGGTTCAATTACTCATCCTAAACTGGACTGATTGGCTACTGAGGGCTTGCCTCACGGTTATAATCAGATTAGCTCAACTCAGCCTTCTCTCTCTTTATATTTTTAGTTTCTCTATATATTTATACTTTATATTTCTATAAACAAACTTTCATATTACCATGAAACTTGTCCATACACTTGACCACATTAACATTTTCGAGAGAATGATTTCCCTGTAACTTCACTCAGCGTCTTTAAGAGTTGGATAACCACGGTGATTGGCAAAGTTTGGCTTTAAGCTAACTGGAGCAGGTTTAAAAGCTTACACAACTATCTGGAAATGTTTCAGCTATGCCAAATTAAAGAGCCTTTTAACTTTCAGTATGGAGAAACGTAGCAAGTCTCATCCATTGGTTTAAACAGTGTTCCAATTTTAAGTGCATAGTTGAGTAATATGTTGAAATGTTTACATGTATTTCCTCTTTCTGAGTTCTTACCTACTGACCTGGCTTTGGTTTGTGCTAGACAGTGAGGAAACGAAAAACAGCACAAGCTGAAACTGTAGTGGTACCAATAAAAGTGGAAGCATTAGGGGCTTCCAGATTGTTTTGAGCTGCTCTTTCAAGTTCTCATAAGATTTATAGATGGTGCAAGAGGTTCCAGCAGCCTGGAGGAAACTGGGAAACCTTATCCAAACTCTCCAATGGAAAAACCCCTTCAGAGGGCTCTAGGGTCATTGTCAGGTCAGAAGGAAATGGCCAGTAAAGTGAAGGTATAGAGGTGATGTCATCAGAGAGAGGCCCACGGAAGGTGACTGGGCCTGTTGGCTGGGTCACTTGCTGAACACAGACGTGCTCAGCCCACAAGAACAGAAGCAGCCCACGGGGGCTCAGAAGTAATCCTGGGGTTTCCACCATTCATGAAAGATCTTTTTGTCCACCCCACAGCCCCTTTCAGGAGCCAAGGGGGTCGAGGTTTGAGAGAGAGGAGGGCGTGTGACTCACATTCATGGTCGATTTGTTGAAACTGTTTTCCAAATCAGCCTAAAAGAATCTAGATGAAGCAGCTAAGCTGAGAAGCAGAAAACACTTTGTCAGCTGTAACTGCAGCTAGTCTTCGTAGTCATGCAGGAAGCATTACATTACAGAAAACAACCAGAACTCTTCCTTGTACTTATGTTCAATGTTTATGAACGTTTATCACAAATGGCGATTGTTAATTTTATCCACGATGTTGGTGGGGCGACCAGTGGACAAGGCACTCATAACATCATAACATCTTGTTTACAGTAACTGTAGGGTATTCTTCTTGTCACCCTTCTGATTTCTGGGTCTGTATATTACAATAAGATCAAGCAAGATCCTAATATCCCACTGTAAGTACTGGTTCATTAACTTCCTCCAAGACATATCCTCAAGTTTAGAGCAGTTTTGAGTTGTTTATGATTCAATCTTTATGCCTATTTTTTTTTTACTAGCAAGTAATTTACCGTTGTACCCTTTCAGGAAACCATTTTTTGCCTTGGCAGTTTATTTTGAGTGAAGGTTGTACCTTTGCAGGTATGCATTAGGACAGGGATCTTTTTGAAACTGAGAGCTACTTCACGGGTACTGAGCCATATGAAGGGCTACCAGTTTGATTCACTAAGTTACCTAAACGTATCTAAACTTCCTGTATAATAAAATTATCATTTTGTAATCTGTATAAACGCAAATGTGATTAAACAAGAATAGCAACAAGATAAAATTTAAATGTTAATAATGTACAATTTTAATCATGTAACATATGCAGTGAAGATTAGGAGTCTTGCCCAAGGACTGTCACTGGGGCATCATCAGTGAGGAATCAGTTCATACTTATCCACTATGCTACACCTACCATTACATTGAGGGGCACGACCAAATGAATGCAGAAGCATCTTCCACTAAGTACCTAATAGAGTATGTTTTCCCATCTAATGAATTAAGTAAAGATACAGCTTCTAAAACCTCCTCTAGTCTCAGACATAACTGATACTTTAATCACAGTCTTTTCATGGTTGTGGAAGTCTAAATGTGTCAGACTATTTGAAATCCTCTGAACAGTAGATTGTTTGCAACCACTGGGGTTGTCAGTAAATGTAGTGACATCTGTTTCCAATCTTTTTTTTTTTTTTTTT
This sequence comes from Nannopetersius ansorgii, assembly GCA_037974605.1. NCBI lineage: Eukaryota > Metazoa > Chordata > Actinopteri > Characiformes > Alestidae > Nannopetersius > Nannopetersius ansorgii. The sequence goes on from JBBPDE010000006.1 coordinate 13,810,130, forward strand.
TTACCAAAAGTTGGTTTGTAGCATTTCTGTGTTTGAGATCCATTCAGTTCTTCCTTCTTCCAAACTATTTGAACGATTTGAAGCGTGTCATTGTTTCATTTTCAGATTATGCCTCCACCCATCATCATCTGAACGTCTTGACACAACATAGATAAACACAGTCTTGTCAGCTTATGGAAGGTGAACTGTTTCCTAAAAAATAAAAATGCACTAAACATGTGCTAAAAGTGTTATTACACATATTTATGTAGCTAAAAACAAACAACTTCCAGGAGCAACAAATTTACAGAGTATTCATTCTGCTATTCCCATTTGGTTCGGTGCTTTAGCTCAGGGCTCTGGAAAATCCACCTAAATGCCAAAGAAAATATTCCAGCTGACTGCCCCAAATCTTCTCCCCAGTCAAAACTTAAGCCGGGAACTGGAAAGGGAAAAAGGCTCAGATCTAAACAGAAAAAAATCACGTCCATCCAGGGGAATGTAATGTTTATTATAAATTCAAATTAAGACTTAATTTTGTCAGAGACTGGGCTCTCTGGGCAACGATACAGTGCATCTGTTTTAAATGATCTGACTTTAAAGAGGACAATGCTGCTTTGGCTAAAGTAAATGTCATGGTAAAACAGAAGCCCAGAAATTCCTAATAAGAGATCATTCTTTGGCTGTGAGTGAGGGGAGATGACGATAGAAGAGATAGAGAGAGCGAAAAGTAACATCAAAGTCCTTTTTTGAGAATTGATTGTTTTTACAGAATATATGAATTTGCTGAATATGCACAATGACCTTCCACTTCACGTCATTTGTGAACATCTCAGTCACCCCTGGCTCTTCAGAATCATTTAGTTCCATATCCTCTTCTCTTACTATGTAACATAAATAATGGAAATGTGGAACGATGGACTTCAAGAAGGTGTGCTTAGAAAAACAGTAAAAAGAATGATTGGTTGTTTGAGTAGTTTAGCAGACAACACAACGTTGGACATTCAGTTGATCATCCATTTGTGCAATTTGTCATAATTAAAACAAATGATACTTTATTTCCTTGGTCAAACTATAGACCACCCCAAAAGGATACCGACTCACAGAAAGCCTTTTGTTCCAGCATTAACTTTCCATCACCAGGGTAAAGTGATACTTTCAGCAGACCTGTTTCTCTCATCAAGGACAGAGCAGGGTTGAACCGATCATCCTCATCTTCGGCTTTGAGGCAGGGGACCAAAATTGCTTGTTTTCATTTCCATTCCCGAACTAATAGTACCTAAAGTATGCAACGGTCTATCCATCACAATTATTTGTTAAGTGATTTCAGCAGACTTGACATTGACCAAAGTGGTGTAATAATACAGGAGCATTACAATAAAATAATATCGTAAGGATATGATATGTGTGTTTAAGCTGCTGAATAAATGAATCTTATGAGTTCCGTTCTGTCGCCGATATTAATCTCTTTATAGCACTCGAGTTCAGTTTCAGACAGATCTATATTTAAGATGGAAGAACAATAGTTATGACTGTAAAATCTAATTATAGTCGTCCTTATATGTAACTTGACTCTGCTTAAGTCTCTGGGTTTAGTGTGGAATTTAGATCGCTAGAAGTGTTAATTAAATCGAACTATGTACTCATAACGTATTCAATAAGTCAAACTTTCATGGTTGTGGAAGTCTAAATGTGTCAGACTATGTGAAATCCGTCGAACAGTAGATCTAGTGACAAGTCTTTTTTTCCCCAAAAGTTAGTTTGTAGCATTTATTCGGTGTTTAAGATACATTCAGCTCTTCCTTCTTTCAAACTATTTGAATGATTTGAAGCGTGTCATTGTTTCATTTTCAGATTATGCCTCCACCCATCATCATCTGAACGTCTTGACACAACATAGATAAACACAGTCTTGTCAGCTTATGGGAGGTGAACTGTTTCCCAAAACACAAAAATTCACTAAACCTGTACTAAAAGTGTTATTATTTCAGTATCAGGCAGATCCATATTTAAGATGGAAGAACAAAAGTTATGACTGGTTGTAAAATCTAATTCTAGTCATCCTCAAATGTGACCTGTTTCTGCTTAAGCCTCTGGGTCTAGTGTGGAATTTGGAATTTAGAAGTGTTAATTAAATCGAACTCAAGAAACGTCCACTCATAATGTATTCAATAAGTCAAACTGCGAATGTAACTCTTTTAGAGTTGACAGCATTGCAGATAAAGCTAATTAATATTCAGTTATATTTTAAGATTATCTGCTTTGCTGGATTTTCCTCATAGACTAAAATTAGATCCAGATATACAATTTCAGCAGCATTAAGCGTCATTAATTCGATTATGGGGTTTCAGCTGGTGTTGATGTTGCAATTTCTGATATTAAATCTGATGTCTGTCATACACCAAACACATGTGCTCCATGCAAAGCTTTAGAGAAATAACAATCCATGCAACATTGTCTTTTAAATATGTCGAAGAAACATGTTTTATGATTTGAATGAAATGAGCATTGGGAAAGACTGGAAATAACAATGACCAACCAAAAAAGAGAAAGACAAATGGGGAGGAAAACAAACGTATGAAATAAAAAAAAAACATTTCAACTCAGAAAAACAGAAATAACATGAAAGTAAACAAATAAAATTAATTAGGAATAGCATGTGAGTAGATATAGAAGGATAAATGTCACACACATGTTTGATATGAAGCGCTGTTGAATTAAATGTTCCCATAAAAATGTTTTAATTGCAAAATGGGGTGGATGTTGTTGAATCACTTTGTGCTTTGAAACAATTTTATGTGGCTTACAGGGTGGTTATTTATAGAGGCAGAGCTTTGTGAGTGTGCTCCTGGGGTTGTGTTTATTTTGTTTCTCAGCAAGGAAAAAACTTTCGCCTCCACAGGACCCATAAAGCCTTGGCCTTGGAGACAGTGAGGAGTAAAATCCAGACAATGGCACACTCTTCGAGCAGACAGTGGGTTGCTCTGTGAATTGGACCATGATATCCGCTCCCTTTTCTGGGAAAAGTCAATGTCGGTGCTCACAGTTTTGCAGATAAGACTGCAAACCCTCCCATAGGCCACTGGTCTCAGCCTGGGAAACAAGCTGTGATAACATCATTTGCTAATCCCCCCCACAGACTTCACACAAGAATCACATGTGTGGGGTGAGACGACAACCAGCAGAGCATCTCTGTGGCCAAAAGCCCCACCTGAACATCTGGCCTTGGGCAGAACAGCCCACAGCTTTCATCTGGCCTTGGGCAGGATGGGGGATAAGGGATGGGTGGATCCTCAGATACTGTAAATACAGACAGACTGAGAGAGCGCTCTGTTTTCTCTCCGCCTCATCAGCATAAATGTATGCCACGTCTGCAGCGGAAGAGCCGTTTTGGCCACCACTACCAGTGTTTTAGAATCATATTCTACTTAAGTTACTATTTCCTCCTTAACCAGATTCCTTGAGCTTCCCTGCCCAAATCGTGACCTAAATTATAATTAAAATGACAAATTCAATCTTAAAGCTAAGCCGTCCAAATGTACTGAAATAGTTCGAATATTTAATGAGAGAGGAGAAAAGGACAAGAAGAAATGCTCTCGCACAAAAAAGTAAACATATTATTTAGGTAGAGATATTATTTAGATGATTTTATTACACAGCATTTTATTACAAAAGAGGATATTAATGTCTCATTCACAAAAACGTGATGCCTTAAAAAAGCATCAAGCCAAAGTTCTTCTTCGATTTTGTTTCAAAGAACGTACTATGTAGTTCCAGAATTTACTCTGTGGTCAATTCCAGCTTTCGCTAGATGCCTCTTCTCTGTTCCTCATTTGCTTCATTTCACTGGATGTTTGCCCTTGGCCCCTGACGGCCCATCTGCAACCAGAATGCTCTCTGTGCAGTTCAGGCCTATTGGGCCACCTAACGCAGGCATGTGTTTGGTTTGGGAGTGCGGAAGCTGAATAGGGTACTGGGGCTTGGGCGTGCAGGCAGTAGCTACACCCCCCCACTGGGTAAACTCCAGCCTGCAGCCCAGACACTGCCCCCATTCAGCTGGTCCACGTGCTGGGGATAAAGTTGGGATTGTTTGTCAGCGGGCTAAAATGCATGGAATGCAGTGCTCCGGTTCCCCTCTGGGAAAGGAGTATGAGACGGGGGAGAGATTCTGCCGACTTTGCCCGTCCTTCCTACTCTCGCCCTTATATTCTCATTGTGTCTCCCTCTACCTGTTCTTATTTTGGCCTGGCCCTTCAAGAAAACCCATATACCAGGTCTGATAAACGCTAGATTCTTACTGTCATTTTTTATTCTTTGATTTACATTACACAAACAATTCTATGTAATGAAATAATTCATTGCAGAGTTAGTCATGTGTGGTGGTGGTGGTGGTGGCGTAGTGGGTAGGAAACTTGTTTCTGGTCATGGGTTTGAATCCTACCTTAAGCACTCCACCACTGGGTTCCTAAGCAAGACCTGCTCCAGGGAGACTGACCCCTTTAAGGGAACGAAGGTCGCGCCGTAAATGTGAATCATATTTATATTCTGTATAACTAGGTTCAAGTCTGCATTCCCCAAATTTGTTTTAAAAAAATCTCCAAAAATGAAAGTATCGTGATGGCTGTCGTAGACTGGCACGAGTTTTCATGACTGTAAATATGTTTATTTGAATATTCTCACGACATATGCTACAATATTTTATGTCATAACAGTTTGTCAAGACATCAAATAGTTTAGAATCTGTCTGGACAACTACTAGTAATGGTAATGTGATTCTGTTGCCTTAAAGGACATGCGGTAGCATGTTTGATTTAAAGTTCTAATCCACAGTTACAGAACAATTTAAAGAACAATTTTTAATTAGCGTGCATGAACTTCAACAACCTCTTTTCTAACCCCTACCTAATATGGAGGTTCTCTAGCAGTTAATGGCTTTTCCTAGAATCTTATGTTCAAGCGAGTAACTATTTAAGAACCTTTAGTTTAAAAACGAACAGTTCTGTGAGATGAGCTCTTCCACCAATCTATTCTAAGCCCCCATCTGCACCAGCCCAAAAGGAGCCCCTCAGCACCATCACATGAGAATTCCCTGTCCACCACATGGCCCGCAACACTGGTACTCCCAATGCAGTCCATCAACTGCTGTGACATCATCCTCTACTCACACACACACTCACATGGGCTTGCACAGCTAGCACATGCATGCCATGTCCATCTTTGAATAGATCCTATAGAGCCTATAGCTTACAGCAGCAGAAGTCACCACCCAGCTCTCCATCCTGACAGCTGGAATGACCATGGAGACACAAAGCAACATCTCTAATGATTATGCTGCTGAACTACACTTACCCAGTGGGATCCCACTGCTGACAAAATGAAAGGTTCCCTCTGAAGCTTCTGACCCCAAAAGCATACTTCTTTGTGAGCTGAGAACAAAGAATGGAGAAAAACCACACGAGGTCTAGTGTGTGTTTAGAGACCACACAGCCCACGTAGATGGATTATGTACTCTGTGTACTTTTCATTCAGCCCACCAGGTCAGTCCAATTCAGCGCAGTGGAGGCATGTGTTTCCCCTTAACTCCTACGGAATGATGTCACCTCATAAAAATCATATGATCACCAAAACAAACTTTAATTAAAAACACCTACTGCTGTTAGGCTCCATCTGCTTCTTCAGCCTGCACCTCCCTCTCACATGGACCTGGAAAACAAGTGTGACACTTTCTGAGCTCTGGCATGAGGTGCTGCCCAGGACTGCCAAGGCCCTATTATGACTGTCAGTTATAAAATGTCCCTTCAGTTGATTTTTACCTTCATGGTAGGTTGAATGTACTGCTTTCTACCGTATTTGGTCTGGAAAAAAACGAAAGCATCTTGGCTCCAATGCTCAGTTAAACTGGTGAAGAAACTTTACATAATATTCTTAAACTTCTAAAGTCATGTATTGCCATTTACAAAAAATAGTTGTTAAACATCTTACACTCCCAGGCTCATTAAGGCTTACAGTGCAAACTGTTTTCTCAGTTTTGGATTGAAAAATAGAAGGCTGGACTCATCCACACTGACTTAAATATCTATTAATGTTACAGATGTAGGAGAATGTAGGTTTAATATGTAGAATGTACCCAAATATGACATGCTTGTCCATGTGGAGAACCCCAGGCTGCTGTGTGGATTGCTGCAGTGTTACAAACTATGTCACACCATGTGACATTTCTTGTATTGTGTTTCCAACAACAAACAAAATGAAAGTAAAAATAAAAATACATGAAAGTAGCATTCAATGCACTTCGAAACCCTTTTTGAAATGCCTGTTTAAAATCGCTGTCAGGAAAAACAGCATATATATAACACTGATGGTTATCAACCCTCATATTATCAAACAGTTTAAAGAGTTTTTTTCTCTGTTACCCATGGAGCGCACACCCACCCACCCGCCCACAAACACCAACAGACACATGTGACAAAAGTAATTACTTACTTGTTAATATCATGTCAGTTGTACCTCTGCTGAAAAGACTAGAAATAGTGGATGAACAGGTTAATGTTTCAGTGCAAAAGAATGCACCTACACCTGTTTTACCAAGGCAAAATGTTGGTCAGGACATCACAGCCATTTTGTAAATCACAGAAATATCACAGATCGACCGATCGATCAATTGATTGGTCGATCGATCGATCGATCGATCTATCTATCTATCTATCTATCTATCTATCTATCTATCTATCTATCTATCTATCTATCTATCTATCTATCTATATATTGTATGAATATATTTAATATATATTGTATGTGTATATGTAATATATGTATATTGTACCTTGTTGGTGCAAAGAAAACTATTTTCTGCCGGCCAGCTGTCTTATATTTGGTATATAATTTTATTTAAACTAATTAAATGGAAGTACATGTTTTATTGTGGCATGCTGCATATTGCCTGAATATACAAAGTGCCTAGATAAAGGTGCTCCTAATATTACCACTCAGCATCCAGCACCACCAGTATGCTGATCACCGCCTCATCATCTGTAATCAGTGGCTCCTGTTTTTTCACTGGTTCAGGCCTTAAGGTGGATGCTTTATTACTCCTGAATGACTCATACAAAAGTCACCGTGCAAGCAAAAGACATTCCTCTGAAACTGGTCAGGTTCTGGGACTAAACTGAAAATAAAAGCTTTTAAAAGTTCCTTAGAATTTTGTAGAACTGTTTCTCAGGAGATATATATATATATATATATATATATATATATGTGGCATGAATACACCAGGCAACAAAAATTAATATCATTACATTTTGTAGTCTTATACAATCTCGGCACGCTGATTTCGGTTTCATGTAGCTTCAAGGGTTTAGTTAGAAACGTAATTTTTAGAAAAAACTAAACTTGGCGGCTCGGCTGACCTGGTCTTTTGTTATACTCATAACTTTTTGCATATGATTATGTTGCTTGTTTGTTGTACATGTAGATAACAGGGGTGCCAATTCACATCACACACATCAGTGAGAGTAATATGAAAATAATAGTAGTATTACAACAACCTTATAATGAAAAATACACATACGATTTAGTTTATCTCTAGATGTATATAGATTGGAACATAGATTTTTGTTTGCTTTTTCAAATATTTTATCTTTATGTACATGTATCAGAGATTATTAAGGACAATTAAGGTCATATAACTGACTGGTCTGCATGTGCCAATGTGTCAATGGATCATCAGACGGAGGAAGAGGAAATCCACTGTTGGTAATGGCACAAATGACCGAAACATCAGATGCAGCAGTAAGTATTATTTCAAGAACTCTGTGACCCCAGTCTCCTAACTGGGTGAGTATTTTTAGAGCTTATCTAATAATGTAAGGCCCACACCATGGAATAAGTGGCCAAGTGCACTCCAGACCCCCCCACCCCCCACCCCACCGCAGCTGCTGGCCTCTCACCCTTCAAATAGGCTGCCCCAACCTATGGGCTAAAAATAACACAGTTTCTTTATGGATATGACATTCATTCTCCTCCAACACATCCACCATGAAATACATGAAATCATGAACTAAATGGAAGTCGCTTAAGTCCTGCAAAGCCTCTATGTGTCTCATAAAGACCTACAAAGCATTCCTAATGATAAAGAAGAGTCCAAAGTCAACATCTCATCAATAAGGCTATTAATTGCTATCACTGTTTCATAACTGTTTGCTGCTTTGAAGTTACACCACTCTTTAAAGACATACTTAAAAAATACAATTGAGAATGCAGATAACTTTAAGGCTGATGTTCCACTCACAGTAGGTTTTTCTGTTGTTGTTAAAGGGGTTTTATTTTTCAGCGTTATATAAATAATGCTGAATTTAAAAAATGTTATAGCTTTATTTGGAAATTTGATATTAGTGGTTTCCTTGAGCTATTTTTGGAATTATATCTCTTTCACTTCATGGAACTGTCATCTCCTTCCTTTATCATCCATCAAATCATTGCTCGCAAGACTGTACGTGACACGTGTTAAATGTGTGCTCTACCCAGGACACCACAGGCCTCTGGATCCAGTCGGCTGGGTTGCTAATGACAGTCATGTCCATGTTGTCAGGAGACTTTGTTTAAAGAGGACACATGCACTAGGGGACTTTTAAAAGAGAGCATTTTTTTTAAACTTCATCCAGATCTCTGAATCTATTCATATTCTGTTGACAGTGATTTCAACAAACCCAGACTTAAATGGTCATGCGACTTAAATGGTCATGCAGACAGACGGTATACTTTTACTTTTCTGCAGCACTCCGGACTGCCAAACATTCTCATAATAGTTCAGCTGGTACACCAGACCCATCATTATGGGGTCGTTTCACTGAATTCTATGACTTTATGTTTGGCATTTTGTTGCGGCATGTTCCAATTTACTTCCTATTGTCTGGGTCTATATTAACCCTGCAACCAGCATTCATTTCAATGCAAAACAAATGACCAGGGTCTGTAGAGTGTTATTCAAGCCTGAATGTCTGGAGAGACTCCACTTCTATTCCTAATGTGCTTTCTTTGTCTAAAATTTCATTCCAGCATTATGTGGTTGTTTCATTCCACACATGTGGAAATTCAAGTTTAGCTGCTTTTAAACTTGATTCTAATGGACACTTGCATGCAAATGAAGTTAATTAAGTGATGTATACATTCTATTAGAGCTATTATAAACAACTGACACGGAGTGAGCAGTCTGCCCTCAAAAAACACCTCACAACAAATGCTCACATTGAGTTCGCAGAATAGACATGTGCATGATGGCAAATACCGAAGTTGACAGCATTCTGAGATGACACAGATTAGTGAATAGCCCTGCCCTTTATGGCAAAGAACTCATTCACAGAATGTACAGAGGTGTGTCTTAAAATACAGGCCAAACATCTTTTCTCACTGTAATAAGACCTGGACATATAATCACTGCCCTGATGCTTCCTTGTACACAAAGAATTACTCTCTTTCCATTCCTTAGAAAAGAAACATATAGTACACGTCTAAATTGTACCTTCATTTAATGTTGGATTCACTAAAACTATAGCTTCTTATGCAAATTGCCCCTACCCAATAACTGCATGCCCTTGGGATGCAGGGTTCAAAAGGCAATGAAAGGATTAAGTGGTAAACAAGTTCGAGACAAAACAGAAAATGAAAGTTTAATGAAGAAGAGAGCATTGTTGATTAAGCCTATTGTGAAACAATAACACGGATCACTCCACCTTAACAACACATTTTTTGGCATTTACACCTGGTTTGAAAGGGTAGAGTTAAGCTGGTTCTTTAGTAAATTAAGCAGAACGTATTCCCTCCCACACAAATACAAATGCATAAGGAAGTGCATCTACCTTGAACATGGTTCCTACACTGTGGGGTTTGTTTTTCTACTTAGAAGTTCAATTTTCACTTTAACTTTGCTTAGTATATCGGGCCCCTCAGTCTCACTTCCACTTCTAATGTTCATCAGTACTACTTTAAATATGACACCTACATTAAACAGACTTTTCAGTCATCGCAAGCCCTAAAGATGGATTCAGTCAAGTATAACTGTTGTTGAATCGGCCACCTTGCCAATGACTTACATGGTGTTAAACAAGTGTGAAATTAATCTGAAGGAAACAGGATTCTAACTCCAGCGCTAACATGGGCGGGTGAACAAAACGGCTTTTGTTGGTGGCTTTCGTGTCACACTAGAAAGAGAAGCTATTGTGCTTCAGAAAAGATCCTTATGGGTTATGTCCTTGTCCTGTAATGGATCCAATGGCTCAGCTAAAGAGTGTGCACATCCAGTGCTTAACTGTGTCACAGCTTTCCAAGCACATTTGTTAGTGAAGGGTTTCATATACGTACCATAATGAAGGTGCTTTTGTTGAGAGACATTAAAACAAAATCAGTAATATTTTCTTTAAATAATGAAACATTTTACTACAGGATGGATTTGGGTCTTTTTTTTTTTTAATTATGTGAAAATACATGCCTCCGTCCCTGAAAAATAAAGATTTAAGCTGAATGTAGGAGACAGGAAATCAAGAGAACACAAAGTTTTCACTTTTTGTACATCGGTTTGTTTCAGGCACTTGGAATTACAATAAAGATTCCCTTCTTAACAAAAATAAAACTTTTTGGTCCGTTAACAAAGAGAGGAAAGTATAGGTTGATTGAAACCACAGTCAGGCAAAAGGAAAACATGTATAGCTACGTTGGTGCCTCAAAATGCAGCCTTTTCTTTAAACTCCCATAGTCTTTTTAAGTTTAAAGCCTGGTATACATGGAATATAAACAGAAAAATATGCTGCATATCCAAGCCATAATAATTGCTACATTTAAAGACCAAATGTCCCACATCCAGTCAGCAAAAAAACATCTGAGAATGCACTAGAATATGCATTAGAATTGGCTCATTTCAGACGACATACAGCAGTAAATGATTAGTCCACCTCAGAGTCATTTGTTTTCCATTTGTTTCTTCACTGTTTATAACCTCGTTTTCATTGTGGAGATCAAAACAACTGGGCTTTTCACTGTGCTTGTATTGTATATCACCCATCAGGACGGTGGGAGGGATTGACAAAAAAAGGTTATCTCTTTTGGGTGCACGTTCTCTTGGTCAGTTGCATGGCAGCCAAGTCTGGTAGTTACTGCAGGTGTGCATCAGTGGCTGCACATGAGCTATGTAGTAGTTATTGAAGTTAATATCCCGTACGTAAGGGGCAGGCTGGTAGTAGCATGTGACATTCGTAACGGTGGGGATGGCGTTCTGCTCAGCCAGCACCCTGAGCGCCAGCATGGAGATGAGATTTAATGTCTGCCGCCTCTCGTGTCCCATCAGGCACACCGTACTCTCGTTGACCACATGGTGCAGTGTTACAAGACAGTCATAGCGCTTGTTCTCCATGCCTGCAAAGTGGTTCTGGAGGTAGGCCTCCAGCTTCCTTTGCTGCTCACCGATGTCGGGAAAGTCAATGAAAAACCGTGAGCACATGTACCGCTGGAGCGATTTCATCTCGGTCTCTGACCTGGGCTGGAAATCTCGAACCAGAAGGTGACAGTACTTCAAGAGGCCGCCTCCCCGGATCTCCTCAGGGCTGCGCGTGGAAATAATTTTATCGCGCAGATGGCTGAGAGCCTCCTCAAAGTCCCCGTACACACTTTCCCCCACCACAGTAGGATGGAAGCTCTCGGACATCGGCGTCTCTGAACAGCGGTCGAAGAGCAGCAGCGAGTCCAAGCCTATCTGGAAAGAGTCGACGCTGAATTCAAACTGCCGCCTCAGAGAGTCCACAAACTTAAGTTCCACATTTTTGCCCGTGTTGTTGGAGAGGGAGATGAGGCTCCAGCGGTCTGTGTCATTGCAAACCTTCACCAACTTCTGTACATAAGCCTCTTTCATTGTAAGAGCTGTGATTCGTTCTTTGCTGACCCCTTCAGGGAGGAAGTCCAGAAGACTGTCCAGTACCACATCCTTAACCAGGCGAAAGGCCTGGTCATCGGACAGCGAAACTCCAAAGATCAGGTCCAAGTCTTTGTAGCCAAGTCCCGTGTCTTGGTGCAGGGCATGACTGGCGGCAGAGCCATTCAACCTCACGTCCCGTACAGTGACTCCACGCTCCTCCAGCCGCGCTCGCACAACCTACAAAGAAAAAGAACATTTCAGTATTCAACAATAGAAAAAACTATAAATAATCAATAAATAAAACTCAGTAAAAAAAAACAAGAGCTTTGCGGTTTGAACAGAAACACAGGTCAATACTGAACCTTTCTAAGCGATGTTAAATCATGTGACCTATTTCGTAACTCTGACAGTTGTTGATACTGACTATCCCATCAAATTATCTTGACCTCAACGTTAATTATTCCATTCATTTTGCTGGATCCACATTTATGGAGTCACAGTAGTCTACCCCTGATACCCTAATTATGCTCCCAGATTAGCCTACATATATAAAAGAGGTGAATAACAGGTAAATCTTTCCCCCGATAAACAAGTTCAATTACAAACATTCCTACACGCTAAGCAAGTAAGCAAGCAAACATTACTCAACGTGCCTTCAGCAAGCAACCTGAGATTATCAGAAAAGGTCAGGCCACTGTTTGTTCCCGCCCATATCGTATGCTCGCCTTAAGTGAGAAACTCAACACAAAAAGAGCGCACTGAATATAATCTATGACCAAAAAAGGATTGAATGCTGCAAGATCTTGGGTTAGATATTAGGTTTGAGCTGAACCTAACAACGATCAAAAGGAATTAGGATCATCCCAGGCAGCCTGAATTCGCTTTAATAATAATAATAATAATAATAATTTTTATTTATATAGCGCCTTTCCAGAGCTCAAGGTCGCTTTAGTATACTAAGAGGCACTCTGAGGCCGTAGGAAGAAAATTAGAGGGCAGCAGCACATTGCTGTGGTCCTATTGCCTTGGCTGGTGCTGTGTCAAAACATCTGAAGACATGGCAGGAAAAAGGACAGAACTTTCTGTTCACAAAATATGCAAGTACAGACAGACGTAGTGTACCGAGCAAAACTGACCATAATTGTATTACACTGACAACCGAATGGAGTTATGGTTGATCCCTAAGTACAGTTGAAAACATATGTGTGTCTCTATCATCAGTGTGTAATTATCAGGCCACATTTAGTCCTGCTTCTCTCATTCAGAGGACAGAATATAAATGTAATTCAAGATTCAAGATACTTTAATTGTCACATGCAGTCATACAAGTACAACACACAGTGAAATATATCCTGAACCGCTCCTATTACTGACTGTGCAAACATTAAAAACATTAAAAACAACAAGTAAATGTAATGAAATTAAAGTAAAATGTAATAATATAATTCTAATAAGAAGTTGCACATAGTGAGAGAGTATGCAGTGTTTCCTTCACTGTATCAAGCAATGTGCCTTGAAAGCTGCTTTGATGAATCTCATTAATGATGTATGAGTCTCCATAACACGTCTCATGCTTTGCCCTGTCAGATTAGTGTCAGCCAGATGAAAAACAAACATTAACTCCAGTCAGTCAGATCATTAGCCGTCTATATATATTTATTAGGTCAGGCCGCGGCTGCGGGATAAAAACGCATCACAGATTGATGCACAAACCTACAAACACTTTTTAAAAATATCCTAACTTTCAAATTCACTTTTAACCATTAGAGCAGGGTTTTCCAAACCTGGCTCTGGAGGCCCCCTGGTCAGTATATTTTATAGTTTTTCCTGCTCCCAATTCTCTCGAGCCAACTCAGAAGCCCATTAACGACTGCTTTCTGAGTTGAAGTGGGTGTGTTATAGCAGGGAAAGCCATATGTGCAGGGTGTTCTAAGTTTACTGAAGTATATTTTAAACACACTGTATCTCCTCCTGTTATATTTTGTTAAAGTATAAATCATCCTTCCTGTGCTATACATCTTTCAGAACAGTGCAGCTGTGTATTCAGTCTGCATTCCTGAAGGACATTCACAATGCATTTCCTTCTTGAAATTACTGGCACAGGGTCTGCTAAAGACCCTGCTGTCTTATACTTGCTTTCTGTCAAAAGGTGAGAAATTTACTCACACAGAAAACTGCTGACACTGTCTATATTCAACAGTCACTTCCATAGTCGTACAGTCTCTGAAGTCACTGCCAGCAAGACTATTCAGATTTAATAATCAATCATTTAATGATTTCTCGACTGTACAGAAACCTGACAGCAGCAGCGCATCAGCTTTAATAAAGGTTTTGTTTATTGGGGTTTTTTTTAAGACAAGCCACTCTTCTCTGTTCCAAACACAGTTCATTGTCTGAAACCTGTGCTGGCAGATGGGGTGCTATGAAACAGACGGACAGAAAATGAAACGCATGGTTGTCTGTTGCAGGGCCTGATTTGCTTAGAACAATCAGAGCATAAAAAAGTGGTGTTTTTGTATTTTTTTTACTTTCTACCAAAATTAGAAGCTGCTAAAGTGGTACTGTCTAAAATATCAGACAACACCACGGATCAAAGAAGGCAAAGACATACACAGTCCCAGTAGTGGTAATACACAAACAGAGAGAGCATTTTCAAATGTACTCTGATGAACTTTACAGACACTGTGTTTGAGTGAGTGAGTGAGAGAGAGAGAGAGAGAGAGAGAGAGAGAGAGAGAGAGAGAGAGAGAGAGAGAGAGAGAGAGA
>JBBPDE010000006.1:13852451-13865250 GCA_037974605.1 Nannopetersius ansorgii
AAGATTCCTTTTAAAATGCTGGTTCTTGGATTCTGTGTGTTCTTCGCTTGTGATCATACAATAAAAGTTAGTGTTAAATTAATATAATAGTTTCATCAAGGGATAACACAGAAAACTTTGGCTTTGAGCATGACAGTAAGCCAGAGCTGCCAGGAAATGTCATATAAATCCTCCCAACTAGTACCAAGCACTATTCCAAAAGGAGCCAGTGGCAGAGCTACTCTTTAAAACTACACATCTTAGTAAACCACATGTGAACGCAGCACAGCACACAGTGTGAACATGTGAAATTCTTTCTCTGCATTTAACCCATTCACCAAGTGAAACTCCCTAGGTGCCAGGGTTACAGCCCTGAGGTATCTTTTGAATAAAACTTTATTTCCACCACAATATATAAAGCAGGTTGAGGAGCTTACCTGGACATGCATGCAGAATGTGCCAAACAGAAGTAAGGTGGAGCTGTGAACAATGTATACGAACACTTTTGAGCTGTAAAAGTCTGTTGGTGGTTTTCCTTCTTTTCCTTTTACTCCACACTCCCCCAGACCAAGGTGTACACAAAAACGAGGATTAGCTTTTATGTACATGTACGAGGCCATGAAGCTTAGTGTAGCAATAGGTAGTGCCAGGAGGAAGTTGGGTATCTGCTTTAACTGAAAATAGCGGAGAAAGCCCACATCCCAGTAGACATCCTGAATGTAAGAGTAGAGCACTGGAATGGGCTCTAAGCACCAGCTTGGGACGGGTGCTGCTGCGTCCGGGACTCTGTATCCTTTCACCTTGGCCAGTTTAAGGAGCACAGGGGAAATCTGCTCCTGAGTCACAGATGGTATACAAAATGTATAATAGCCATAAAACTGGAACAACCCAAATGGTAGTGTAACAACCGCAATGCAAAGTAATGATTTGATTAAAAATCTAAAAGCTAACAAAATGTAGCTACAGTATCTCCTGTGCCCGCAGGTCTCTTTGCTAAGCAGCCGGGCCTGGGCAAGGCTCCACTGCAGTGGCAAGTACAGGGAGAATCCAGCATTAACCAGTCCATTAGCACGTGTACCAGTAGCCAGACCTAGAAAGAGGCATGCTCTGATTGTTAAGCCCTTCTCTAATAGCCACAGACCACCAAAGGTGAGAGCTGCAAAGAGTGTTTCTGAATAGCCCGCTAACATAAAAACATTGGCAGGTGTGAGACTGTAAATAAGGCCTGAAATAAGGGCACGCTTTCGGTCCTGTAGAACTGCACGGCTAAGTCTATATAGTGCCACTGCACTCAGCACAAAGAGCATGTTATTAACCACGGCCACTGTCAAAAGTAAACGTCCACGGACTGTGAGAAAGGGGCTCAGAGGCCATAGCACGGTAGCTGCTACTGATCGCAGGACCAGTGGAAACAGTGGAAAGAAAGCAAAGTTGTTTTCATACAAGTAGCCACGTTCTGCAATGAAGAGGAAATGTTCAGCATCCCAACGGCCAAGGCCACCAAGTAGCAGCTCAACACCATGGTCCAGGAATAGTGGTTCCTCTGCCCGAGGAGGACTGAAGGCATCAGCTATGTGATCTGGAATAACTGCATTTAGAACAGCCTACGTGGGAGACAATAGGAGACAAATTAAGCATTTCTTCACTTGTATGTGCCTTTACTTGCATCCCCTATTCTACTCACTAAATTAATTTGTGCCTTATCAGTTTGACCACAAGGTGGCAGGGCACAACGTGAACCAAACTGCAAGTCAGATGTGAAAAAAGAATTTAAAACACACTCTTGCACTTTTTCGGTTAAATTGACCTGTCCAACATGGATTCTATAGCATAGTCTTGGTGCAATTTTATTATACACTATATTGGCCAGTATTGTGACACACCTGCTCGTCAGGGTTTGGGTTAGGCTTCTTATTTCCAATGAAGGGCAATCGTAATATTTCAGCATACCAAGCCATTCTGGACAATGCCATGCTTCCAACTTTGTGGACATGGTTTAGGGAACAATCTTTTGCTATTCCAACATGACTGTGTCCCAGTGCACAAAGCAAGCCCCGATAAACACAGTTGGTTGAGTTTGGTGTGGAAGAACTTACCTGACCTGCACAGAGCCCTAACCTCAACTCCATCCAACTGCTTTAGGATTAACTGGAATGGAGACTGTGAGTCAGGCCTTTTCATCTAACATCAATGCCTGACCTCATAAATGCCCTACAGAATGCTCTACGGAAAGCCTTTAGAGGTAAACAGCAGATTTCTTTATTACATGTCCGCTTTCTTAGATTTTAGTGAAGTAAAGGTTATCTCACATTGACAAATGAGCCATGCTGCATGTACAATTTCACAGAGGCCTTAAACAATCCAAAAAGAAATGGAAGTAATGGAAGACTAGAGCTTGTTCAATACCACTTAAGCTGGATGGATGTAAATTATGCAAATAGGGGAGGTAAAATGATCTTTTGTTCTTCACTTTGATTAAAGATATAGAAACAGTTTCAGACAAACAATCTACTCGTCCTACCTGTAAAACGAGGGATACTACTCTGGTAAAAACTGCAAAACGGACAATTATCCACGTGTCCTGTCTGGTATGTTTATATGAACTCAACATAGTTCATCAGTCCTTCACATGGAGCCTGCATGTAACTTCCGGCAGTATCACGCTCTTATTTGTGGTACATGTATGTATCCAATATTCACATCATCCACAAAGAAACACGTAAACACTGACATAAACAGTCTACTGTTTCTCAAACACCGACTGAACTATACCTCCGGAACACTGTGTTTCAAAATAAAAGTCTGCCTATATAATTTTTTCCAGGACTTAAAAGTCCAAAGTTTGGCTACATCAGTTTAAACACACGTACGCCGAGTTCCGTGGCTTTATTAAAAACACTATTCCGGCTAAAACCATAAAAACATAGCAATTCTAAGCGATTTCAGTAAAATAAGCGATTGACAATACAATTTTCCACTTATATCATGGCTGTACTTTTTTGTGAAAAAAAAAAAAATTAAAAATTTTAAAAAGTATTTTAAAAATGAATATTAACTGTTTTAGATTTATGTGTCATAATGAAATTATAAAATAACCCCTGCAAGACTAGAGCCGTGTGTGTGACTGAGGAGTGGGGAGAGGATGGGAAAGTACACCATATGGACAAAAGTTTTGTATCACACCTGTTTTTTGGGATTTGGTGTAGGCTCCTTGCATCCAGTGTATGCTTAATGATTTAGCATACATCTGGAAACACAATGCTTCCACCTTTGTGGACACAGTTTGGAAAAGGCCCTATTCCAGCATGACCGTGTCCCGACTCCATAAAGACCTGGTTAGATGATTTTGGTGAAGAAAAACTTGACTGGTCCGCCTTGACCCCACCCCATCCAACACCTGTGGGATGAACTGGAATGGAGATTTCGTGCCAGGCCTTCTCATCCAACATTAGCCCCTGAGCTCAAAATGCTCTGCAGAATGAATGGGAACAAATGACCACAGAGACTCCAAAATCTTGTGGAAACCCTCCCAAGAAGAGTGGAAGCTAATAGCTGGGGCGGAACAAACTCCATATTTAAGTCTATGTATCTGAATACAATGGCCTTAAAGAAAAAACCTTTGTCCACATAGGTCAGTCATAACTACAGAATTATTGGTGTGCTTGCTCAAGCACATATTGTTCTTAAGTTTGATCTTTTTAACAGGCTTTGTGGATGGGGCTGGTGTTTTGATGAGAGAGAAGCAGAGACTGTCCAGTTACAACTGAGTGAGAGCCAAAAGTCTTTTGAATCTTCAGTCTTTTGAATTTAAATAACAGCTGTAGTCAACCACTCTAGCTATGAAGTAAGTTGAAAAACATAGGTAAGGGGAGAGAGGAAATTCAGACAATGAAATCTTTCTTCTAAAAGAGAAACATAGATAGTACTAGGCCACCTAGAAGTGAGCAATCACACTTAGCATTTTCTCTGCAGTCTGGTTACTAAATGAAATATAACAATTTTCTAGAGATTTACAATTCACTTGCGTCTTTTGTTGCAATAAACGTTAGTCAATGTTAAAGCTAGATAATGTAATATTTATAACAGTAAAACAACAGTGTTTCACCAGCACTAGAGACCAAATAGCCAAACTTCAGCATTGTACCAGTACGCTGCTGAAGTGTCCGGGATCAGTGCATCTACATATTTGAGTCATTGCCACTGTTTGTTTAATGGTTAGGCGTCCTAATACTTGCCGGATATTTTCAATGAGTCTGTCGAATGAATCCAGCGCCCCTCTGAAAAGAAAAGGAAAACCCTCAAATATTGACTTTAGCCAAATATAAATCAGAATCAGAAACTTAATTGATCCTAGAGGAAACTGGTAATGTAATGACTGCAACATGGACAAGAACAATAACGTGTAAATAAATACATAAAAAAATCAGTGGGGAGGAGTGAAATACAATGATATACAATGATATGCACACAATGCTTTGTATCAATACTATAGATCAACAACTTAGTTAAGTGAACGCCTAATGAAACAAATGGTGGTTAGGAGTATGTGGCTGCACATGCAGAGATCAGTTGTATAAAATAATATTTATATAAGTCGTGTAAGTAGTAGCTGGTGGCCTGGTGGTTAAGGAGTTACCTCGGCAATCAGAAGGTCATGGGTTTGAATGACAGGACTGCAAGTGGCACCACTGAATTACCATTGAGCAACGTACCAGAGCCAAACACTGCTTCATTTGCTGAATACGTTAAATGCAGAGAAAGAATTCAATTCAATTTTATTTATATAGCGCTTTTAACAATGGTCATTGTCACAAAGCAGCTTTACAAATGAAATGTGTGTGAATGAAATGCCTCTGATGAGCCAAGAGTGACTGCGACAGTGGCAAGGAAAAACTCGAACCAGACTCAATCAGGGAACCCATCCTCATGTGGGTGATAACAGATACAGATTATAGAACATCATGTGTGATCTGCAGCTGAAGGTTCAACATAACAGAAAGGTTTTTTTTTGTTTGTTTTTTTAATTGAATATTGTTCACACTGTATGCTGTGGAGTGCTCTTGGGACTATAAGGGGCCACTTTGCTGTAGTCAAGTTATTCATTATGAGGTTTGAAATAGGACTTTCTCCAAGTACAACCGGATTAAAAGCGACAGGAGCCATCAGTGCCCATCAGATGCCTCCGCAGTTAATAGTGAAGTTGAATCTCACTCTTAGCAGGCAGTGTCTGATGTCGGAACTAGTATTCTCAGTGTGAGACATTTACAGCGCTGTTGTTAGCATGGGACGATTGTTAAGTGTGTACTGTGCAGAACGGTATAGATGTCTTACCTCCTCGTTTCAGACACGACCCAAAGTGATCAACTTGTCAGTGAAACACTTAAGCTATCGACACATTCCTGGTTTATTATGGCCCAGAAATGGGGGGAAATAGTACAATCACCACTAAAAATACATGAGCACCGCCCAAGAGCTTGAGCTACAGGTTTAAAGCCCATTGGCACTGAGCTATGGAGCAGTGGAGCTGTAGTCTCTGGACGCTTGGTGCTCCATCCAATACCTCCAGGATGAACTGGAGTGACATTTGTGGTCCAGAACTAATCTTCCAACCTCAGTGTCTGACCTTAGAAGTGCTTTTATGAATGCAATTAGATCCTCACCGCAATGTTCCAGCATGTAGTATAAAGCCTCCCCAAAATAGAAGCTGCAGTAAAAGGGGGTTGGAGGTTTGGATGATGGCAGCAAGTTAGATCCCATATATAGCTCATGTATATGTAACAGAAAACAGCTGTGTAATAAGATTACAATACATTTAAATCAGAAGGCATGTTTTTAAAAAGTTACCATGTTAAACCACACTTCAGTCTATTTGTGAACGAAATGTAGTTTACGCTGCATTGCATTCGAAGTCTTGCTGTCTCCCATGATGGCCATTCAAATGAGTAAAACATTCACAAACATCTTACGAAGATTTAATGTACATTTATTCTTACCACATGGAACATATAGTATAAAGATTTCATACTGAATAAATGATATTCATTGAGCCAAAAAGGGGAAAAAGGAGGAATTTACATTAAGTTTTAGCTACATAGTCTGAAATACAAATATGCAGAATTCGTATCACTGGAGAAAAAATATCTCAACTGAGTTTCTTCATCTAGAGTTTATTTTGTTGTACCAGGAGATGAAATTAAAATATTTAATTTGTGTTTGCTGTACTATGGAGAAACTGTGGGGAGGCCAAAAGGTGGTTCCTTTTTATATACCTAAGGATTTTATGTAATGAACCCAACTTGAGTGTCCACTTTCATTCTTCATAGATAAAAAGTGTGAAGCATAAGAGTGAAAGACAGAGGGCGAGAAAGAGACAGAGGAGGAAAAAAAAAAAAAAAAAAGAAGTGTAATGTACAACATCTTATATACATTACAGCCTGTGCTGTATCTTAAGTTGAAAATCAGTCCTAGGAGGTGATTTCTTTATAAGGGTCAAGTCATACAATCAAGGGGTTAAAGAGAGGAGGTAAGGGTGTCCAGGGTTGTCGATACTTTGGGGAGAAAGCCGATCTCTCTTTACCGACAAACTAAATTTTAAAAACTTTTTAAAAACTAGAGTGGAGCTGCTGAGCCAACATTTCTCCACATGAAACAGTGCTGCAGTATGTTTACAGTCATAAGGAAAATGGAGTACAGATCTGCACAGAAAAATGTCTACAATCTACTGCACAGGCCTCCAATGTAAGGGCATCCTGCTCACTGCTGACAAAGTGGCTCCTGTGGGGCTGGATGTGCAGCATCACATCACAACACAGCAACACCACCACCGGAGAGTTCAGCTGTCTAATCAGACTCCAAATATGAACCAGAGACATGCACTCACTGTGCCCTGTAGGGGAGAGCGAGGGCACTGTTAACCCCAAACTCACTGTAAACGAAACAGCAACTTTGGTCAAGAGTTTTTTCTGCTATTTATTTTATTCGTTTATTTATTTTGCTATAAAAATGTAACCCTCCCATTGGGCAGCACATAAAACCTGGGGTCCCTGTCCATTTATGTTGTTGGCAACAGGGTTAACAGTTTGTGTCATCCATTTTTTTTTTTTTTTTTTTTTTTTTTTTTGAGGCTCTGGTTCACGATCCACAGCTATTTTGTGATATCCTCCCCAAAGTGAGACACAGCAAAAAAGGGAATCGAAGGGTGGAATCCGAAGGGGCTTGCATAAATTAAAAAAGGGGGAAACAGTCATTTTTCTCTGTTTTTCATTCCCTGCACACCAAGGGACACAGGCAGAGAGGAGAGAACGAAAACCAGAGAAGATGGAGCCACCGCTCCCCACAGCTGTCATGACTGGCCAATCAGAAAGAGTACATCACAGATGACATGGGACACTAAAGAGTTCATAAGAGGGGAGACAGAGAGGTCCAGTAGCCGCGACTCGTAGAGCGTAAACTCAGAATGGTTCTCCTCCACCTTAGCGAGGGCATGCAGAGCCCGAGCAGCCCGGCGCATCATGTCTACACTGGTAGGTTCAAAGTGTGCCCCCTGCATGTGCAGCAGGGAGCCTTGGCTTTGCTGGAACTGTGTGGCTGCTAAACTGTCTTCAAGAAAGCCTAAAAGGTTCCCTACACTGCCTTTTTGTACCGCAATGGCACGAGCTGCCAGGCTGTCTCCCTGGGCCAGGTTGGCCAGCAGCACAACTGCCATCTCCCGACAAACAGGCACCTTTCGGTCCCCAACCAGGCGTACAAGGTTCCCAAAAAGCTTCTCTAGTCGACTGAAAGGAGGTGTCGCCAAAATTAGGTCCACGTTATTGTCCTGGATGCTGAGTTTACTGAGGGTCTCCAGAACAAGTCTCTGAGGAGACAAAGCCCCATTAAGCCCGAGAGTAGGGAAGGGATCCTGGGCTTCTGCCGACGGACAGACGGCCCAATGAAGCAGGCCATCAAGAAGAGGCAGGCAGATGCTCTCAGAGTAAATGGAGAAGTCAAGCTGGCCTGAGATGTTCGCCAGAGTAACCAGACAGTTCTCCCGCAGCAGCTCCAGACAGTCCCACCACCATTCCTCTCTGTTGTGACCAATGTCCTCCTCTGCCTCCTCCTCCTTCTCGTACGTTAAAGGCGCCTGCTTGCGCTCAGGATGCCAGTGGTGAAGGAGCACAAGGCGGCCCAGTAGCAGCAGCAAACCTGGGTGCTTGGACATCTCCAAGTCATTGCCAGGTATAAATGAAAGACTGCGTACAATGTTGGAGATGCAAATGCAGCGGCGGGCAAGGGAGTCCTGCCACTCCGAGAGCGTGATTAGTGGAGCTTCATCCTTGCTGTGAGGTTCATCCTCTAGAACGGTGACCGAGCTTTGAGTCTGTAAGGAAGAGCTGATGTTGGGGAGAGCAGACTTGCTGCTCTCCCGATTTGTTCTCTCTGGTCGCTCCTTCTCTTTGTCTTTTTCCTTTTCTGATAGTGGCTCTGAGACCGTCTCAGTGCCATTAGAGGACTTCTCTTCCCTTGCATCAGAAACACCATCCGTCAGCTTTCCTGCAGATGACTGCTGAAAGGGCTTCTGGTCTTCTTTTCTTTGCTCTACACTCGATGAGGGCACTACAGACGCCTCACTCTCTTTCATCTCAGAAACTTTCTTCCTTCCAGACGACTTGGTGGGAAACACCCACTTCCGAGGGTGCAATAAATCCACTTTGCTTTCAAAATGGGTCTGAATGTGCTCTGTGGTGTCACCCCCACCAATACTCCAGTGCACAAGGCCACTGTCAAACTCCTGAAGCCTGCCCAGCTTGCTAGAGCAGTCTACCACAAATGGATCCTTCTTTTTCACCACCTTTAACGGAAGTTTGTCAAACTTGCTGGCCTGCTTTGGCTTCTCCTGAGTCACAGTATGGTCCTGGACCGATGGCTCTGGTGTTTTAGCATCTGTTGTAGAGACTTTATCAATCACTTTACTATCTTCATCTTTCTTTGATTCGCTCATTTTCTGCTCTGACTTCATTTGAAGCAGTGCTGCTGGAACTTGTTCTTCTTGATGTGGTGGCGAGTTTTCTTCATCTCCATCTTCCTCCTCTGTTTCATCATCGTCATCCATGCCTTCTACTACTGACCCCTCATCTTCACCACCATCTTCTTTTTTAAGAGCATTGGGGTCTAGCAGGGTCCTCTGTCCTGGATCACCAACTTCATATTCCCTCAGAATGCCAAAGATTTCAATGAGGCAACGCCTAAAATACTCCACTATTAGTTCCAAGAATCCAGGGAGCTGTGAAAGAGACAAATAGTGCAATTAAGATTATGTGCCTCTGCATAACAAATAAATAAATACACCACCATACATAATTATTTTACATATTCCTTAGTGAAAACTCACCTGAATGAGATTAAAATTAGAGATACTGTTGTCATCATACAGTAGTATGTTGATGGTGTCTAAAGCCCATGTGCTCTCAGCCAAAAGACCTGATTTCAGTGACATCATGACTCGCCATGCCTCTGGTGTGCCTACGGGGAGGGGGAAATTAAAATTCTCAGATCGTTTCACTTGAAAGCTTGCCAGCACTGATGTATGAAGATGGAAGGAATTTAGCATAACCAACATATTTGGATCATTTTCTAATAAACGTAATACTTCAACAGGGTAAACCAACTGATATTGCCTTATGGGGAAGGGGATGTAAAGACAATACATTAATGCAAGTTAGTTTAGTTACTTGAAATTAGAAAAGAAAAAAAAAACCCTAAAACCTAAGACACAGGCCCGGTTCATTCTTGGTTTATAAATGGAGTCTGATGACAGTAATCTATCTAGCTGCACAGCTGGCTGTTTAAAATTGTTTTCCTGTTGGATAATGAAGAGACACTGCAGCTTTAAAACTAAACTGCAGATATAATTGTATATTGTAATTGTGAGAATTTGGATGCTGTTACCAGAAATGGTGTGAGATTCCTGTGGGATCCAATCACCCAATATCCATTTTAAAACAAAGCGTAAACAGGGCCAGAGGCATTACTGGCTGTACTCCATCAATTACAGAGCATCAAACTTTTGTGTGATGCTCAAACCAATTGTAAATGCTGAAATACAGCCAAGTCACAAATCAAATTCTGTCCCTAATAAAGGTCAGGCAGTATAATAGCCTCGGGTTCTTTCACTCATACTTTGTTACGTCTTAATAGTATTGTTGAATAATGATGTAGCCTTACAAGGAAAATCAGGCTACTTACCGATATCTTTCATGACCAGGCGCCTGCGAGTCTTAAGAACAGGTGGTGTAGCCTCTACAGACCCAGGAGGGAATGGCAGGTCTCTTCTCATCAGTGGGGGCTGTACAGGTGAAGGGATGATGTGAGATGCAGGGACTGGGGGACCTGCCTTCTGCATCTTGAGGTTGCTGTGCATGTACGATTTGCTGGGGGATGTCCTGCTCTCTATGGGCCGGGGCATTGGCGTAGGACTGGACACCTGTGGAATGTGGTTCTGCATGGCTTGGGGAGACTGATAGTTGGACTGCAAGGGTCTGCTTATGGGTGGGCCAGCCCCAGCTGGACCATAGGGGGGTTGCCTTGGCCCTGGCCACTGCCCTTCATGGTTCATGCGTTGTTCAGATGACATCATCTCATCAGATCGATTCATGCCATGAAATCCAGGTCCCTGTGCAGGTCCACCAGGGGGACCTTGTCGATTGGAATAGTTGGGGTAACCCATCTCATTTCTGCCCTGCCACATCCCACCCTGTGGGCCATCAGGGGCAGACTGCATGGAGCTACCCATCATTTGAGTGGGCATAGAGCCTTGAGAGTTAGGGCCTGACCCAGCCTGCATTCGATCCCTTCCAAAGGGAAAGGGGAACTGGTTTTGTGGTCCAGGGGGACGTCGTTCTGATCCAGGGTATGAGCTGCCATACTGGTTGAACATCTCTTGCTGGCCTGATGAGGGACCAGTGGAAGGAGCCTGAGGTTGCTGCTGTTGCTGCTGGCCACTGAATGGCCCGCTGTACATCTCACCGTCATGATGTCGTTTTGCTGGAGGGTAAGCTCCCTCTCCTGGTCTTTTGTAGTTCTGATTGAAAAAAAAAAAAGAAGCAAATTTTACAACGGTGCCCATTAAACAGAAAAATAAATAATACATTACATGATAATGGATGTATGGATTTTGTTGTTGCTCTAGACATTATTTAATAACATTACTTACTGATTGCTGCTGAGGAAACATTCCTGGTTGCTGATTTGGGTACGAGCCACCAGGAGGCGCACCCTGGCCAGGATATTGATTACCATAGGAATCATGTCTGTAAGACACCATGCATTATATTGAATATTCATAATCACTTAAAAACCTTGATTTAAAAAAAAAAACTGGACAGACATCCTGTTCAACATCTTAAACATCTTAGTGAGCTGACCGCTGTTGTTGCTGAGGGTATCGATTTGGTGAGTACATCCCAGTGTCCGTGTTGGAAGGCATCATGCTTGGCTGTGGTACTCCAGGGCCCATACTACCTTCTGGACCCATCCCCGACTCCGGCCTGTAAAACCCAGCAGAAATAAAATATATACACCCACACTACAATGTACTACAAGCTCACATTCCCAACCCAAGACACCCCTATTACTGAGTTTAAGGCCTTCTATGATTCACCTTCTGTCGTAGCCCGGCCCGTATGGATATTGCTGTCTCTGTCCCATGGGCATATTCCCAATGGCACCTCCTGGTCCACGGTTAAACTGCTCTCCAAGAGTGCTGTTAGGACCCTGTCCACCAGGTATGAACTGCTCACCAACTGTAGAAACAAAAACACGTTACTGTTAGATGCTAAATGAATTTTGGATCCTACTCAGAATGTAGAATTGTAAAAGCTGCAAATGTGGCAAGTGGAAACAACATTCCTACTAGAAAAATTAGTGAAATGAGTGGGAACATTAAAAGTGAGGCATACACTGCTCTCTGATGAATACCCAAACTACACATTTGATCTGCAAAATGCAGTTAGCCCCCTTCAAAGTCAGCAGGTGTATCTGAATTACAAATGACAATGTTCCAGCCAGAATGTAGGTTGCAAACCAAGGGCCTAAAGTAAATTTAACAAACAATAATAAAAAGGAGAAGATTTAAAATATCAGCAGCATATAAATGAACTCTAACTTCTTCAGACTGATTGTTGGCCTCTGTGGGTTCCCTTATAAGTTCACATCTTGCTTAAACACTGTTTTGAAGGACAATCTGGTCTAGACAGTGCATGGGTAGTATGATGCAGCTTCCATTTCATCAAAATTGATATACAAGTGCCCTGGGGGATATCCAAACACTCTTACATTTTATTTTGTAGCCTTTTCATATCATGCACACCTCTATAACTACAGATTTTTAGATCAAATCAATATTTTATAGTAACAGAATTTATGAATTTTGCAAGATTAAAAAAAAAAAATCTGTATTTGTAAGGGCCTGTATGAATACAAACAGGTTTGATGACGTTTTGGGGGTCCAACATTTTGCAAAGCGTGGCACATTGGTAAGAAAATATGGACTCTATGGTCTATATAAAAAAAACAAAAAAAACATTCATATCTCGCAGTTCTATCCGGTGAAAGACCAAGTCTGCATATACAGACAACGGCAAGCATAAAATGTCTGCCTTTTGTGGTTAAAATTTTTAAATCATTATTAAATAATCACAAGTAAAATATGATTTTAAATAACTGATTCCATTTCTTATATTTCTTTTAGTCCTGTACCAGTGGTTTAGCTCAGAATACTAAAGTTCAATATAAATAAAATGTATTATTATTATTATTATTATTATTATTATTATTATTATTA
>JBBPDE010000006.1:13877315-13891127 GCA_037974605.1 Nannopetersius ansorgii
TGGTAAACAAAAGCATTTCTGTCTGTCCAGAAATTCTGTTAGGTCTGCCCCGTCTAAACACGCACGCACACACGCACACACACGGAGGAAAAGCTAATCTTAAAAGTCTCAGAGTGTTCAGAATCTACAAAGCCCACAGTATATTCTCTCTTGGTGCTAACAGAACTAGTGCTAGTGCTAACTCTGTTAGCCGGGACAGGAGAGTTTAGAAAACCACGAGAGGGAGAGGGAGAGAGAGCGAGGGAGAGAGAGGGAGAGAGCGTGGGGGAGAGGGAGATAGGGAGAGAGACTGAAAGCCCCATGAAGCTGCATTTACAAGACGCATCTTGTTGATGCTTGGCAGTAGGCATGTCTTCCATGCCGGGAACGGAGCAGCGGCAACCAATCGCTGTTGAGCAAATTTAAATGGCGGGGGCTCACGGAGAAACGCCTCCGTTGAGCGTTCACGTGAACACAGCCTGAATGCGCGATCAATCGGTGCATCCCTAGTAATGGCCTTTATACCCGATTATATTTTAATAAATAACAGCACATGATAGCAAAGTGGCGTCAACAACAGGGCTTGTAAGTGGAAACAAAGATTTTAGTGTGATTACAGAAACAAGGAAGAACAGAATGGGGGGGTGGGGTCAAGTTTCCCACAGTTATTAACCTGCATGTTACCTTTTTCTGTATAAGTTAAGGAAGGGAAGGGTGCTATATATAACTCATTTCAAATGGAAGGCAGTCTGCCGAATATTTAACACATCCCAGCTGTACTTGTTTGAGAGTGAGCCAGGCTTGCTTTTCCTTTTTTCATTAAAAAAAAAAAAAGAGGCAATCTTGGCACTGAATGAATGACAGAAGCCACAGCAGTATAAATGAAGAGGTATGAAATCGAGTGGACAGTGTGACATTAAGGTTGAGAGTATGTACATTTATCTGGACAAAAATGTGATTCAACCAACAAATTGAATTCAAAATAAATACAAAAAAACACTGAACATCAGACAGCTGATAAAATGCTTAAATCATTTGTCACACGCTGAATAAAGGCCTGGCTATAAGGACCCTTATAATAACAATAACAATATACACTTTGGTTGCATCTGAAATGTAACAAACACTGCCATATGTCTCAAACAAATTCAATTGCGCCTCTAACACAAATCTGCTGTCTAAGGCATTAACTTACAAAATCAAGGGTCCTTCCTAGGAATGAGCATAAATTTGTGATTTACAAATGGAAACAAGGACCAACAAGTGGGGGGGTGTCTACAATTAAGGCCATGTCTACAGTGGCCTTAAACTCAAAACATGTAAATAATGAAAATACATTTTAAGAGACCACCACCTGACCCATTTAACACGTTTACTAAAGGTTTTATCTAACTTTACTCCTTGCTAAGAAATTCACATTTTCCACAGCATTCCACAAATACTCCATTTTCTTATCACAACGAAACTCCACTGTACTTTTAGCCGATCTGGTCACCACTTGCACGGTAAAACCATCAGTACCATGGACAAATTTTGCAATCAAGTTCAATATTTCTGTAGAATACAGGACCTTTGAGTGGTGGTGGAAGGCCTGCATTTTTAGAAGAAAAAAAATAAACAACTAGAAAAGGAGAAAGAGACAAAGACGTGGATGTGGAAGAGGTCACAAAATAGAGAACAGACATAAAATGAACACCAAAAGGAACACTACTACTGGACTTGCCAAGAACGTGTTCGTGAAGAAGGGAATGTCTGAATTTTGACATTAGCTCAGTGGTCACGTCAACCATTTGGTCCAGAATTGCTCTGGTCAGAGTTATTCCATTGCAAGCTCAAGCACATTTTCCACCGATCTGGAATAAACCTTTTCTACTCAAACTTTTGACATTACAAAGAGTCCAACATTTAAGCCAACACCGATTTCCCACCTCTCCTGCTAAACAGGAGCATAGGGCATAACATGTTACTATGCAACACCTTCTTTTGTCTTTTTTCCCCCACTCATTGGGAGCCATGAAATGAAATTCGTTAAATCAAAGATTCACTAAAAAAATTTTTTTAGGAATTTATGCAAGTAACTGATATAATAAGGAGGTTAGCTGTAGTTCAGTCAATATCAAAAAATAAATCTTGACAGGATGAACAAGACCCCAACTAACAGCAGAGGAGGATTTTTTTTGATAATGACTTTCAAACTACACATTATCCGTTACGTAAATATCAATTAAGTGAAATTGCAGGGTCTCAAGCCTCAAGACAAGACTCTCAAACAGCACTGGGCTGTAATGTCAGCAAGAACATCGCTGTTCCAAAAAGAAAAGAGGACTGTTTCCTTCAGTCCTGGACTCCCAAACTAAACTTGCCAAATCCAAATTCCCAAGAACACACACTCTGACGTACTGACACCCCATTATATCGCAAGTCCATTATCACCTTCGAAGTATCATCAGCGTCAGTGGGTTCATTCATGTCAATGAATAAACTCTGCTGAGTGTGTCTGGAATTTCAGTTTCAAACACTTCACTTCAGTGGACCACTGGTATTAACAGGCAGTTATACCCCCTTTGCAACCTCTACTCCTCCAAAGACAGTATAACAGGTGGTTTAAACAGCGATGCCAACCAGGGAGACAGGGGAATGCACATTATCTAACCTAAAAGCCGCAACGCAAGCTGTTAATCTAACAACCAATAATAAAATGCCCAATAATGTGCCACAGATCACACATCAAAGCATCACCACCCATTTACCAAACTCATAATAAGATGCTCATGTCTAAGAAGAGCTGGGCAGTGTAATGTTTATCATTATTGTGAATACACAAATCTCAACATGCCTTTACATGAACACCACAACATCAGGACTTTAACAATGATCTACTGCATGCTTCATTCCAAACAGAGCACCATTAATCCTGTTTAGTTACATTTTGTGGGGCTCACTGAAAAACCTTGAACAAAACATATTTAAACACAACTTTTGAGTGTGTAGCTCTGGCTCTTTTGTTTAAACTTATCACATCAATCATATAGCTTTATACAGTATACATGGAAATAAATCCTATTTATAAATCATATTTTCATTTGTAAGTATTTTTGCCATATCACAGAACCCTATAGCTCAGTACTAATCAAGGCAGGCTACAAACTAACAAGCTCCTTACTACAGACAACACAATTAAATCTAAGATACATACAGTGTGCGCATGTGTATGTATGCAGGCAATACACAAGATCACTTCATTCACATAAAAGCTCTAGGTGACCAATATGCATTACAGGGATAGACCAATACATGAATGGACTAATTGTAAATATTTTTCATCTACACATTTGCTGATGTACATACCAATACCAATACATAAACATTTATAAAAAGCCGAAATTAACACTAAATACACCTGCATATGCATCACAGAGAATATTCCATTTATATCTTTTGGATATCAAAGGCAGTGAAATAAAATGCATTTTAATGCAACAGCCTAGTTTCATGTATATATTTACTTTTCTGGACTTTCAGCATAGACCAGTCTGAAATATGTCAAATCTAAAGAGCATCCAAATTTCATATTGATATCAAAATGGCTCTCCTCAAAAAAGTAATGCACTGTTACAATTAAAGACCACAGTACACTCAGAGAGGTGGAGAACAAGAATGGAAAATAAACTTTAAATAGCTTAAATAAATGTTTACGCAGTACTTAAAAAAAATAAAATCAATCCATTTAGGTAATTAAATCAAGAAAATCTATTTGAGATCAGACTGGTTTAGATCCAAGCTAAAAACAGCAAAAAGCACCTCAACTAGGCTTGAATCAAAACCAACATAATGTTTCTCTTTTCGTCAGTCAATATGAAAAGTCCATTATGGCTTTAGTTAATTTTTGTTTGTTCGTTTGTGTGTTTGTATTAAATTCCATGACTGGAGGATTCCTAACTAGTGGGTGGAACTGGGCATGACTAAATAGGAGTGAAAAATCACGAAAACATACATCTTATTAAATAATAAAACACTATGACTCTACAGTGGCCAAATTGGGTGATTAGATATCTTGCTGTATAGTTTACTGCAGCCTCCAGTAGCAGCCAGAACTTTTCTTGTTTTTCCTTTGTTTTAATACATTTTTACATGCATTTGCCTCTTCTCCCCGCCGGATGAGGCAAATGCATGTAAATAAAAACTAATTTAAAACACTGCAGTCAGATAAGATAACTGCGATCAGTTGATTTTGTTACAACTGCGAAAGGCCTTTGCACAAAAGGAGTCAGGGTGAAATACAAATAATAACCAATAATCAATCAATACAGAGCAATGCCTTTCTATTCATGTTTGTTCTAAAAAAAAAAAAAACACACACAGGGGAGTGCAAAACATGTAAAAAATGTTGATTGAATTGAGACAGCCACCAGTGTACTGTACTGTACATACATGTTAGTGATGCTTCGATTGATCGGCCGATATTGGCTAAAAATAGCTTGATCGGCAAACACCAAAAGCGCCAATCAAAAAAGCCGATCACTTGACGTAAATTACTCGAGCGACTTTTTCACACGTGCAGCACGGCGCACAGCAGAGCAACAGCAGACTGAGCTTACCAGTGGCAACATGAGTTTTCCCGTCTGGAAGTTTTCAAAGTGTCCGATAAAGACGTAAAGTTAGCCGTTTGCAATGTATGTCGTGATGAAATCCCTCGAGGTGGAAGCAAGCAACGGGATGTTCAGCCGAAGCCAAGAACATCCCTCAACCAGCAGACTGTGAGTGATGCATACAGCAGTGATAGTACGAGGTGGAAAGACATCACGTTCAGAATTATGGAATTCATGGGGATGAACTCAGGAGTTTTATTTCTTGGTTTGTGACTGTTTGCCACAAAACTGAGTCAACTGGCTTGCCAGACAAGGCTTAACGTTAGAGTTAGAAACAACGTTAGAGTTTGTTAGCATTAATGCTAACACTAGTGCTAATGCTAACGTACATATATAGATAAAAGATTCCCATTCCCCTGCCATTCTGTGATCGGCAGTGATCGGCAATCAGCAGATCATGATCGGTAATCGGTGATCATCCCCAAAAATGCTGATCGGAGCATCTCTAATACATGTATTGTGAAGTTACCTGCATTTTGGTGTATTGATATTTTGAGCAGTAGTAGTTCAGGAGTAAAAATGGAAGTTTCTCTTTTTTGCAAGATTCAAAAACAGCAGTGAAGCAAAAGCAGCACGACTAACACTCTCTTTAGAGGCAGCTGAAAATCTCCAAACAGGACAGTCACATGGATAACACAGACGGCACAAACATTCAGACAGACACAAAGCTACAAAACGACTGAAGAACCAACATTCAAACAAACTGTTGAACACAGTAGTTTGGACAAAAACGAAGCTCAAAGCCACTCAGTGACGACGTGCCAAGCGTCTAAAATCGCTTCTTCAGTTCTACACTGAAGCTATGAGGCTAAAGTATCTAACAAGTAATGGAAGTTTCCTAACAAATAAGCACTGTACGCCTAGATCATATACTTGTCTCAAAGTGCACTTAAACAGCCTAATCTCAGCTAACTCAACTGTGTCTTGTGGTGTATAAATGGTTATGGAAAAAATGAATAAAATGCCAAAGTACAAACAGTACAAATAATTTAAGATACACTTCTTGAAAGCATCACACCCTGGATGCGGTACATGTTCAATGAGTCATAATATAGGTCAAACATGACAAATTTATTTTAAGAGACTTCTGATATACTATAAAAGTGTCTATGCACAAATACAGCTCTGGGGGAAAAAAAAAAAAAAAAGAGAGACCGCTGCCATTTGTTTTTAACTATTCATCATTCCATGCCGGTGTCTGTTAAATTCTTACACAAGCACCTCATTCTGCTTTATGAGGTACTGATTACTGATCACCTGAATCCAATCTTATTTAATGAGGAAAAGTATAAAAAACTCACTGCTGTAATCAACACTCTCCTCTCGCAATGAGACCAGTTGGAAAACAGAATACTACTAGAAGCACGTCAAAGATAGTTATAGCCATTTAGTTTAAGAATGAACAAGACTTCTTTCCTTGAAGGTCTGTAAACACAATTTCTCGATTTATTGTCATTTCCTTTAAAATTATGCTTTACAGAACAATACTTTTATTTGGAAATTAGGAGAAATATGGTCAACAGTTCTAAAAATTAAGGCAAAGCTGTTCGGTTCAATACTTTCACCTATAAAAGATCAATTCCGATAAAATGAACAATTTCGCAAAAAAAAAAAAAAATAATCATTTTATCATAACAAAAAAGTAATCACTGTCAACTTTCTAATGGAAGCCAAACATATTTGTTATTTCTGTGTTTAACTACAACAACGGTAAGCATCTAAAAGCACCAGAGTCTGGTGATCCACACAAGCAGTGTGCGATTGAATTGCAGACCTGACAGAGGGCCTCCTTCAGTAAACAAACTCTAGTTATAAGTGGCTGGCCAGAACCGCTCTTGACATTTTCCACTGTCCGAACGGAAAAAATAAAATAAATAAAAGCAGCACATGGCTAATCTGCATAAGATAAAGCAAAGACTCCCTTGGCAGGAGCCGCCGCTGGACCGGCTCTTTGATTGGCTGTGGGGGATGGGGTGGATACTGAAACTCTAACAGATGAACTGAGGGCAGGAAGGACATCATACACCACAGCAGTAGCAGCTCTGATCAGCAGAACCCAGTACCACAGCTAAAACACCAAAGACCATGTTTATGCAAGTGCATCAATAATCATCTGTATCTGTTCTGGTGAAATGTATCCAAAATATACACTAAAAATAAGTCTAACATGATTGTCAGTGACACTGGCATTCATATAAAATTAAATCATTGGTTGGAGAAGGCCCATCAGAACACTAAGAAATGTGTTCGTTCGTCAGACCTCGATATAGTTGGATATTGTCAATAGGGGGGATAAACAGAAGCGGGTGTAAGCTGAGACCGATATAAGCAAGACATACTGACATGACAGTAGAAGTCTTTAGAGGGTCAAAACACTAAAAATGACAAATCAATAAAGAACATGACTTTAAGATTATGACGAGATCAGAACACACTCTGCAGAAACTGTGAAAGTTATACCTTGGTTAATATTTTTTGATCCATCACTGACGAGAAATCTTCTTACTTATACGACTCAAAGTATTAGCATAATTAATTTGATACAAGGTCTAAACAAAAAAACATTGTTAGACAGTTACCTAACTGTTAGACTGCCTTAATGTACTGCCTTTCTGAATT
The DNA here is from genome assembly GCA_037974605.1 of Nannopetersius ansorgii. NCBI lineage: Eukaryota > Metazoa > Chordata > Actinopteri > Characiformes > Alestidae > Nannopetersius > Nannopetersius ansorgii. Next base: position 13,884,563 of record JBBPDE010000006.1, read on the forward strand.
AGGACCCAATGGCCAATAGCCTGACCAATCATGAATGACACTGTAAAGAAAACAATATGCACTATACTGACATCTATCTAAAACAAGTGACCAAAACTGGCAAAATTACAAAGATTCCTGAAAATAAATCAGCACATTAAGGGTCAAATTTGAGTGGGCGAATTGTTCAAATTCATCAGGAAAACTAAAGGAACGCAATACCAACATACTGGCAAGGCAACACAGGCAAACTACAACCACTTTAACTGAAAAGACCACGTTTTTTTTTCTAGAACAAATGTAAATGACAAAAGTACAACTATCACAATATTTCTATGAAACCTTAAATATTTCCAGTACTGTGCTGCAAGAACATCATAGCTTGATCTAAGCTTAACAATGTTTCTGCTAAAACGAAACCGCCTGCAACGATCGACGAAAAGAACCCCCACACACTGACGTCACACCAAACCTCTGGATCCAGCAGAAACACTGCGATATGCATTACATCACGGAATATTAAAAAAATTATTTGAAAAGATTGTAGAACTACTTTTATTTAAAGTAAATAGATGCAAAATTAAATAAAGTTATCATTTAAAAGAAGCCTGAACTAGAAACTGTTGTAAACAACCTCAACAAATTTACCTAATAAATACATTAAGTTTCAGAAAATATAGGCTATTCGGTATGAAGCACTGCACTAAATCCACCCAAATAACATTATTCCCAGTGTTCGAGGAAATACTGACGATACGCTTATTATGCTTAGAAAATAATAGACAATTCTTCACATTTACTGACAGTAAACAGTCCTACAGACCAATTCCACTGAGAAATTCAAATAAATAAAGAAATGTTAAATCTTTATAAATAAAATTACTCAATATTTGACTACTTCAATTTAATTTATTAGTAACAGCTATCCACAACTGGCTGATGTACACAACTCGTGCTAAAAATCAATAACAGAAGAATTTATTTCAAAACTAAGGATAACTGCAATTTTAAGACATAGATAATAAGTCATATTTGAGAACACCAACAGAAATCAATTCATTTAAGAATGTACATCTTTGAAGCTGAAAACACGAATACAACAGTGCTTTTATGTTGAACATTCTTCATATAGAACAGTTAGGAATAGAAAATGCAGTCTTACTTCAGTAAAATATAAAGAGCTAATGTGTTCAACACTACAGCAATATTTCAGTTACTGTGAACTGCTACATATTATACACAGTGTACAGTGTAAAGCTTGTTTACAGCCCTCTTCAATGGTAAGGCAAAAGGACAGCATATGCATAAACACACTAATAAATTCACTGGGATAACCTGTACACACCAAGAAATTACATTAAATTTTCATTACAATAACAATTAGTATTTTGACATGCATCTACAGTCTGAACAGTGAAATTAATGTGTCATAATCAAGCACCTCTAGCTTCAAAGGTCACAGAAAATAGATGCACTTTGTCATCATTGCATTTGCAATATATTACACAAGCTTTTTTGGTTTGTTCTACTGGATTTTACTCTCAACAAGGACACTTGTTGCTATTACCCCATGATCGGTATTAGAGCATTAGTGTGGCCAGAGAGAAAAAACGAAGGCAATACAGTCTACGAATCACTGTAGCTTAATTACCACTTTACCAAACATCACTTGAGTCTTAGGCCATTTAACTTCTACTGATCAATCCACCAGGAAACAATGTCTTTACATGTGACCCTACGTGTGTTAAATATATTTTACAGTAATTAGAATAATGTGAATTAGGACACATTATTTTAAAGTCACAACAGCAATACACCATCAAATAGTATTCAAATGTTTAGACTCTCTAGATCACTGATTGCAAAGAGAACAACAGACAGGTTCACCACATTCTTTTAGTAATGCCTGTAATACGACTAAACGTTTTGAACGTATGAGTAATTAGAAAAATTAATAAAAATGAGGATATATTATTGTAAGTCAAAATAGCAATAAGCATTCAAAGGTTCTCACTATCTCTATAAGTGATTGTAGAGCACACATCAGATTAGCTCACCACATTCTCGCAGTAAATCAGTGAAATGCGTGAAAATGTCTTCGTGTATAAAAATATAAAGGAAAGTCCTGGAGAAAGTGTGTTGTGTGTGAGGGGGATACCGGCAACATAAATCTGAATCTTGAGCAGTTTTTCTCCTGATTCATCTATTAAGAAAACAACGGCTTTACATGTAAATCAAAATATGTGCGGAAATGCATCACTGTACAATTGTAATGGAAAGTCCTGGAGAAAGGCAACATGAGCCTGAATCTTTGGTCATTTAATTTTTTTTACACGTGTTAAGACAATTGTATTAATTATGACTATTTTTAAGTCACAAGAGCAATAAGTGGTCAGATTGAACATCCCTGTGTAATTGATTGCAGAGAATATTTCACCACATTCAGTAATGACTGAAACAGATTAAAATAAGGGTGCATCAAAACGTGTGGAAATGTATCACTGTATAAAAGTATAAATGTATGAAGGAAAGTACTGGAGGTGGTGTGTTGGGGGGGGGGTGGGGGTGGGGGTACAGGCAGCATGCACTAATCAGGACTAGTGTCTGTGCTGCATCAGATGCAATTATAAATGGCCAAGAGCAGAGGATGGAGAGCCAATCAGATTTCGACTAGCATGTCAACTCAAGACCAACTGTCTCCTGCCTTTGACAGGAGGATTTTACCTCCACAATTCAAATCCCACAGCAACGCAATCAGCTCCCACTCAAATCAGTCGGCTTGCCTTTACAGGCAGAGGCAGTCAGGCCTAGCTACTTTCAAACCTTCCCTTCCCCCCCCACAAGGCAAATATTGTCGATTCGTAGTACACTAACCTTTTATTAAAAAAACTTGAATCTCTTATTTCTGTCTTGTGTTTTGCCAGACATCTCCTGTCTGTTATGAAACATGCAAGACCTTCAAAAACACAGGTGTGAAACGTCCCCGAACTGGACACAAAATAAACACCTTTCATCAAAATCCGACCCACTGACACGTGGAATGTGGTGATGTGACCCACAGCCTGTACACATCTGTTCATTTAAACCGATATGACTCCGGTTTTAAGGCTAAGAATTACGTTCTGTCCCAAAACTGCTAGCCAGCCTTCAGCTAATTACGTTTAAGCCGCCCGCTGCTGGAAACGGCGAGAGACACAAAAACAACAGTTTTTCTCCTGTTTATACAAGTCGTTAGGTTGCTTCAGGCCTCTGCTGGGTGCCGTGGACCTTATACAAAAAAGCAAGCAGGCCCCGAACTGGAAAACGGTACCAGTTCAGATAAAATAAAGGTTGTTAGATGAAGTGGTGTATGAAAAACCCAAGGAGGCAGCCATTTTAGAGTATCTGAGCTAGACAATAGCTAGCCTAGCGTGTTCGGTGCTCAGGTCTTGACAGAGGGGAGGCAGGGGAAACGATTCGTTCTCAAAATAAGTGAGAAATATGCCTTTACCTGGGTTCTACCGAGGGGCTGTCCGGTGCTGCCTGGGCTCATGGGCGGCGGGTGATGGGTCCTTTGTTGCCAGCCCGGATGGCCCCCACCAAACTGGCCGCTAGTGCCAATCTCTGCTGGTCCCTTGTTAGCACCTTCCTGGTTGTTGTAGTCACTCTGGGGGTAGCTGGGGTAACTCCTGGTCGAGCTCGGGGACGTCAGGAGTTGGTTAAGAGTTGGGGTAGACGTGGGTTGCGGGTTTCCCATAGAATAGCGCTGGTTGTTGTAGGAAGCAGCCATAGCTGTGGATCCCCCCGCTGGCTGCGGCTTGACTACCGGCCCCCCTGCCGCCGGAGTCGCGGGATTGCGCGGGGAGTTGACGGCATAGCCCTGGCCTGGGTAGGGCGTCCGGCTTGGGAAGGGCCCGTAGCTGTTAAAGTGGTGGTTGGGGAAGCCGTGGTCGTGCGAATTGGCCTGATACGGGTCCATCATGCTGCTCGACAGCCCGCCTGGACCCGCTGCAGCTGCCATGCCAGGGCTTTGTTGTCCGCCATGTTGATGAAAAGGGGCCCGTCCGTAGTGCTGGCTGTAGCCGTAGGCAGGCGGGGGGAAAGCGGACGCGTGATGATGCACCATGCCCGGGTGGTTATTCCCGTCGGCTCCGGTGCTATCATTTTGAGTATTATTGACTCGAGAAGGGTTCCCGTTCCCGTTCTTCATCTCAGACTCCCCTCCTCCTCCCCCTGCATTTCCAGCCTCGGCCCGGTCGTGCAGCTCCCCACGGCCCGGAGATCCGCTCTCCAGTCCCGGCTCCTTATTTTCCTGCTGCTTCTCCCCCGGTACCGACTCCTCCTTTGGGTCTCGATCCGGTTTTTTCAGCTCGGAAGGCGGGCTGGTGTTGAGAGAGGCAGCGCTGACGACCTGAGCAGCCATGATCCCCCTCTCTCTCGCTCTCTCTCTCTTTCTCGGCGAGTCCTCTCTCAGTCAGACGGAGCGCTTCAACATTGAATGTAAATACAGCGGCGGCGGCGGCTTCACCACAGTCCACCCGCGGCCCCACTCATCCCCACCCCTACCGCCGGACCGAATCCGGGCTGCACCGCCAGCACGCCTCTGCAGAACGAGTCTTAGTTCACTGGAGGGTCCCGGGAGTGAATTTAACCGACACTGAAAGTGGGGAGGGGGGGTTCTCTTACAGAACTAGACTACAGCAGAGGAACGGATCCCACCAACACGAGGCTCATACAGCCATTTTACCGAGACAGGCTGGAGCATCGAAAACACGGCCTGGACTCTCTGCCGAGTACGGATCGGACTCAATTGGAGGTGTTTTTTTTGGGGGGGGGGGGGTAGCTGGAGGAGTGAGGGGAGGGGGGAGGAAGGGGGGAGGAAGGGGGGTGTCTTGACGTTGCGTAACAATAAGTAAAGCATTTTCTTGACCAAAAAAAGATAATTTGACACACAACAATTTGATGATTTTATGAACAGCACTAATGAACCAAAACGAGTGTATGTTAGATTTCTGCCTTCTTATTATAATTATCATAATGACCCTGTGCACTCAAAGTCCTATTTGAATGTTTGTTTGTTTTTTTTAAAAAAGCAGGAACTCATCAGAATAACAGGAATGCATTTAACCACTGACACATCCTCAGCGAAGAGCTTAAAGGTGGTGGTATCTAAATCCTACACACAGGTTTCCAAACTACTGTGTGCAGGATTTCTCTACCACCTTTAAGCTCTCCATTGATGATCTATGAATATTTAAATGTATCTGTGTTATTCTGCTGTTATTAAAAAAACGTTGTGTCCACGGTAACTGTATGATTATAATATTGCACTTGAAACTAATAATATACATTCAGTTTGTATTATTAAAGCACATATAAGACAGATATGAGAATCATATCATTTTTTACATTTAGTGAGAGGCCAGAGTAGGATTTCCAAACTACTGTATGTAGGATTTCTATACCACCTTTAAGATCACCACTGAGGATCTGTCAGTGTTTAAATGTATCCCTGTGATTTTGATGAGCTGAACAGTCAAATATGATTTTGAGTGCACAGGGACATTAAGATCAATATAATATGGAAGTTTTTTTGTATTATTATAACACATTTAAGATGCACATTACTGAAGTGAGAATCGCATAATTTACAGAGGGGCCAGTGTAGAAAAGCTAGAGTGAGCGAGAGCTGTGCTTGTGTTAGGCAGAGGAAGGCTGGTGGTGGGCTGGACTAGTCTGCAAACAGGAAGTGAAAATGAAAAAAAAAAAAAGAGAGAGAGAGAGAGAGAGGGGGGTGAGAAGTAAATCAGATAAACCACGGCAAGCGGTTGAAAGGCAGAATACATTATCATCACAAAATAACCTCTATCTATTTATACTGTGGTTCGGCTCGGACTCTGAAAGAAACAGGGCCCGAATCTCACGGGAGAAAATATTTCTCTTTAGAAGAATAACATGGTCTCTTGTTCCTCACATCTCTCTCTCCCCACCCCCTCTCTGCTCTCCCCTTCTCTCCCTGCCTGGCTCTCTAGCTGAAGCCTCGCCGCTTGCAAAAGAAGCACAGCTCTGGTGCTGAGCATGGGGGATGGGCAGCACAGAGCAGCTTTAATGCAGTGAGTGTGGAGCTGAGAGGAGCTGCTGCCGGCCAGCTCCAGCCTCAGCCTGCGAAGGAGGGAGATCTCTTCATATTTCTTCTGAAACAGATGTCTTGAAGGCCACATCTTTAGTTCAGGCTTTGGAGATTTTGTTCTCCACATTCCCACATGAAACAAACCAGTAAGAAAAACATTAAACCCAAAACATATCCGCCACAAATTTCATCCAATACTTATGATGTTAAGTGAAAGAAAATATCTCAGAAAAGACAAAAAAAGAGATAAAGTGGGCTATAAATAAGATTCTTTGTAGAGTGTTGCATCATTACACTTCATTGCAGTACATTACAGCATTACAGTACTACTGCAGATGAAATACATTCCATAAATACTTAGTATAAAGTATTTAAATACATAAATTAATGAACAGGAGTAACACACACACACACACACACACACACACACACACACACACACACACACATACACACACACACACACCCACACACACA
>JBBPDE010000006.1:13891366-13903511 GCA_037974605.1 Nannopetersius ansorgii
ACACACACACACACACACACACACACACACACACATATATATATATATACACACACACACACACACACACACACACATGTATACACACACACACACACACACACACACACACACACATACATGTGTGTGTGGATTTATGTGTATATAATTTCAGAAAGGCACTCTTGTTGAAAATCTATCCTGCAGGATGAAGGCTTATCCCAATAGAGGTGCAATAAGCCCTGTTGATATTTCTGAATTTAATAAGAACCATTTAAAGTATCAGGCAACATCACAGTCTGCGTTACTCCAGTTCATTAATGAAGGTGCTTAAATACGATACAGATGGGTTTATTACTACTTGTCCCCAAATGTGTCAGAATTTACAGTATGTCCTGTAAATCTCATATCAAAACAACCTTGACATTAAAAATGCCAATAAGCTACACCAAGGCGAAAGGGAGGCGACTGCTTTGTGGAACCTTCCATTCAATCAGTGGTTCATTCAGTTGCTGGTTCTCAGACACACCCCCACACAGGAATCCACAAAGTAACCAGAGCAGACACAGGGAAGTTGGTCCTTGGCCAGCAGGTTGCTGGGCAGCCGTGACACACACAAACTCTTTCTCTGAAGTGTGCTGAGGAAAGAGGTAGCGCTCTGGGGGAGCTGGAGCTAGAAAGCAGTGCTGGGAATGTGTTCATGCCCCCTAGCCCCCACCCCCAACACACATGATAAACCTGCAGAAAATAATAACACATGGATATGGTACTGCCACAGGCCTTTCTCTTTTTTACTTCTTAAAGACATTTAATCATTAGAAAATCAAACATTGCTTACATTTCCCATGACATATCATTTCTTTATATATCATTTGTTACTATAACCTTTTAGTGTACATTTAAAATCAGTGTTATCTGAAAACAGTGTTTGCTTAATCTTCACCATAAGGAAATGTGTTTTTCCTTTCCTAAATCTGAAAGGAAGGGTGATAAATGGACTGGGCTGCATAATATAATTATAAAAAAAAAAAGATTTATTGTACAATAAAAAAAAATATAAACAGGCAAATCTATATGGGGATGGACTTTCATAGAAAAAGAATAAGACCTTAAAACGGAGTGGAAATTGTATTTTCTTTTTGTCAATCTAGTGCAATCACAAGCCTAGTAAGGCAGAAACAAATTTCACATTGCTAACTCCTTCTGCCTGTCTGGCTCCTGTTTTTGCCATGCAGGTCACACAAAAACGTGGACTGGATTCTGGACCGAGACAACAGACGCAGCTTTGCATCATGTCCTTTTTGCATTTACTGTTTCAAGGTCCAAAATGCGAGCACTTAAAAACCCGACTGAAAAACAAAATAAACAATTCATAGGAATAATATCAAAACCAGATGGCGAAGCATATGTGAAATAAGGCAAGTCTACAAAAAAAGCTACATAATGGGTCACACACTTGCATAGTTTCCTTTTGATCAGTGAGACATCTGAGCCAAGACTTCAACTGTAGTTCTGTTTATCCTCCTTCATTACTCAGAGATACAGCTCAATTCAGTAGCAGTCTAGCTAAAGAGACACACTGTGGATTTAATACAGGTATCCCACACTCTGTGAATGGTCCCAGTGCCTATGGTATAATATAAACGTCAGTTAGGTTTGTGTCCACAGTTCAAGATTCAAGACTCAAGATTCAAGATACTTTAATTGTCACATGCAGTCATACAAGTACAACACACAGTGAAATGTATCCTGAACCGCTCCTATTACGGACTGTGCAAACATTAAAAACAATAAGTAAAATCTACTTTAAAATGTGCATACTGCATGAGGGCCTCTTGTGTACTTTCCCATTTCTGAACATAATGCATATGACAGTAATTTATAGATGCCATCTGTTAATACGTGTATGTGAAGTGAGTAAATGATTTAAAGTCCTTGATGGTAGACAGTGCAAAATAAATAATAAAACTGTCTAATACCATACATTTATTATAAGGAAGACATAAAACATTTATTTACAAAGATCAACCAAATTCTAAGATGGGCCAAGATTATAAATTTATTTTTCTTACATAACAATCGTATTTTAATTGAACTTTAAACAGTAAAATAAAAAAAGTATGTATGTAAGTGGGTTGAATGAAAGTGATCAATGACAGTTACTCTCAAGTATCTATAGTAAATGATGTCATCCTACTTTTGACTACTCTCGCTTACGTAAAATACGGAACCGTAAAACAACACAGAGCACCTGGTGGTTAAGAATTTTCCCCTGCAATGGGAGGATCGTAGGTTTGAATCCCAGGACGGCCAGTAGGACGACTGAGGTACCCTTGAGCAAGGTTCTGTCCCTGCACTGCTGTGTTCCAGGCTGCCCGCTGTTTCATGTGGTTAATGAGTTGAATGCAAAGAACAATTTGGTATGCATGACAAACTATTGAACATTTTTTACTTTACTTATATAATGTAGATTATTACCTTTAATGTCTACATTGTCTTTCACTAGAAGTAAATACATGCGTTGTTGATCACATAGGGGCTATTTTTTAAAATAATGAATGTGATCCATATTATCCTCACCTCACATTGGTATTAACATGATTAAAAAAAACAGTTTTCACTTAAAAGTTGTTTTAAGTATTTTTAAATATGATCCATTTCGTAGCTCAGAGATCTAGTCCGGGTTTTTAGAAAAGCTCCGCTCCACAGAGTGCGCTAAGAGGCGAAGCACTGCTCTTTAGACCCACGTCCACATCCGCGGATCACACAAGTATGCGTTAAGATGATTATTCGAGAAAAACCCTTAATAGGCCGTGTTGTGACAGAGGTTGTACAAAGTACATTGGTATAAAACGTTTCAAAACTACAATCCTCCAAGGGCTCGAAAAGACAAGTTCTGAAATTACGAGGCACTATGTAACATAGTTGTCATCTCTCCCTCGCATGTACAATGCATTCCTGTGTTCCTCCGCGGGTGATGGGGCCTTTACAAGGTCCACGCTGCACATGATGGGGAAGGAGGACCAGCTGCAGCAGCCTCTCCCCTGCATAAGTGTGGGACTAAATCTTAAGGGCAAGAAGGATAGTTTGATCATTATATTCGTATATTTTAGATAAATATTTAGGCCTGCATAAGATTTAATACGATACAGCCTTCCACTGCCTGCAGTATTCATTACAGGCTCTGGGGTCCCAGTCACAACACAGTGAGCCCCATAATGTTGGCATTTCTTTCAAGAAATGGACAAACAGTGTAGACCAGCTGGTGAGAATCATACACTCTCCATAGACCTACCTGTAATTTAAAGACCTTCACATCCTGCTAAACTAATCTTTATCTACGTGTTGTGTGACAGCACCCTCTGGTGGTCTACCACTTTGCACAAATCATTAATAAATATTTGCGCATTTCACTTTCATTTATAGCAATTTTTTTCAGAGCTGTCCACACACTCATTGTTCAAGACTTTCTCTTATTTATGCTTCTTTATTTTTACTGTTCGGTATGTCGCACAACGTCTTTTGTCTGTTGCACCATGTGTCCGCTGTGGAAACAGAGCTCCACCATTTTTTCCTCTCTGTATACTTGTATATGGCTGAGATGACAGTATAGTTTACTTTGACTTTCAATCTTAATCATACACAGCAGATTAAGATTACCTGCTCCCCAAATCACATTGCAGGATGATTTCTAAACATACTATAAATGTAAATAAATGTACCAATGTTTAAACAGTATCATGTTGTGACACATTTTTAAATCATTCACTTGTTGTTCTTTAACCATTTAACAGTAAACCAGAAGCAACATCTATAATATCTAAACTGAACTGTAACAGACAGACAGACAGACAGACAGAGAGGGAGAGGGGGAAGCTGTGTAAAAGCTACACATATTTACTACATTTAAAAAAACGTAAAAATTACTAGATGAGATTTAAATGTAGTAAATATAGCCAGTCTAGAAAGAAAACCAGCTTACAACATTAAATAGATACAAATAAAACTTTTTATTGAAAATAATATCTGCTATTATTACTGTAACATGAAACTGGTCCCAAAGGTTTGTCTGTTTAATTAAATACCATTTTAGAAAGCAGTTAGATAAGCCTTTTATTAGAACAGACACAGTTACAAGTCCATGGCCTCTTCTTCCAAAGATTTTTTGTTGGGTTCCATGTATCTCTCTTGTACTCCAAGAGTTCTGTAGTAAAAAGTTAAGGCAGATGTAAACGTACATTTCCTATTCGGTGGAAATCAGTGTCGTCTCTTTGAAAATGCATTCAATGAAGAAAAAACTAAGAACACAAGGAATCAACAATACGTGATTGGTCAGGCAAGGATACGTGTTGAACTGAAAATCTGCGCCCACAGCAGTAGACATCATTGCCTGCAGGTTCCTTTCCTCCAGATCACCAAAGCAGTATCCATTGGCCTTGTCCACAGTACGCAGGACCTGCGTCATGCTCTCCCTATCCTGTTGAAAAAGCCACAGGTAAAAAGTGATGATTTTAAGCACCTGTAATGCAGCTGAGGCTGTAGATACAGTGCCAGAGAGAGAGAGAAAGCACCTGCCTGCACATTCAGAGGTACAAAAGACACCAGGCTGTAGTCCTGAACCACTTCAGCCAGCTTCTTATTCAGCTGATGGAATTTCTTAAAAAACGGGTCAGAGGCCAGATGTTCCACCAGGTATGACAAGTCCATAACCTCCGTGTAGAAATCAAGGTTGAAAGCTAAACGGTGTTATAAGATAAGGCAAAATTCATTTGACTATACTGGCTCACAATATAAAGCAAAGTCACACATTAACACACCACATCACACAGTGTAAACAAAGTGAAACTCTTTCTCTGTATTTAACCCGTTCACCAACTGAAAACGTGGGTAATCAACAATGGCACCTGGGGAGCAGTGTGAGGGGACAGTACCTTGCTAAAGGGTACCTCAGTGGTGCCACTGGCAGTCCTGGGATTCAAACTCTCTGATCGAAAGGGCAACTCCCTAACTACTACGCCACCATCTGCCCCAGACAGTTGTTGCTAACAAAATAATGTTGACTTCATACCCATACAGACCACATGCCACCATATCCATCATGCCAGACATTAACAATATCACTGATCTTCAGAAACATCTACTCACCCAGCTTGCCATATTGCTCAATAAGGTCCATCTTGGAGAGCACGTTGACATGAGGCAGTTCCACCTGGAGCATGGTGGACAAGGAGGTGCAGAGCACGGAGATGAACTTGGCCGGCTCCGCGCAGTAATGAGAGTCCACGAGATGCACTGCAGTCAACTACAAACATTTATAAAGGTTACTAGGAGTGTTTCTAGCACATGCCCCCACCTTCCATTAACTATAATTTATCTGAAGACATGCTGCATATGAAATGAGCTGTAGTACGTTATACAAGCTCAGCTCATTATTATTCCCACTGCCATACTCCTACTGAAGCAGCTACAGGTAAAGGAAAAAAATGTACAGGTTTATTAATTTATTAAAGAAATGGCATACCAGTATGCATATAATATCAAAAGCTTTCTCAAGTAATCTTTGCCCATTTGCTTTCTTCTACAATAATAAAAAAATAATCATGATAAATAATACACTTTCAGAGCAAGAGGCATTTCAAAAATTCGACATTACATATCCTGTATATGATCTAAAATTAAATACAATATTCTTCAGTATTCTATCCCACTCCTCTTCTATGTGCATGCTTTGCTCCTGTTTGCAACTCTTTGGGGTGGGAAACATCCACTCTTTTGTTGAGATCAATCTAAATGAATGCACTGCCAAATGAAGTATTTTCTTGTTGAAAGCTGAACATGAGATTTTACTGGGGCACGGCACAAAAATACTGAGACACTGTGCCCCATTGAAAGGGGTCTAGAGACACCCCCAAGGGTTACTGATCAAATAAATGAATTTGAAAAAAAAATCAAGAGATTTTCATGGTCTACCCTTTATTACTCACCCTGAAATTCCACTTGGACAGGTGGGCGAAAATATTTCTGATGGAACTGTGATGAGTGTAGAGCTCCACCTGACCAGGACAGTCAAAAAGAAAGTAACAGTCATGATGCTCCTTCAGCTTCAGCTCCAGCCAGTCCAGATTGGCCTCCAGGTACTCCATACAGTAAATAAGACCACCATTGGGGCCCAGTTTCAGACCCTCCATTACATCATCTAGGGTAACCAGTTCTGAAATGTCCACACTGCATGTGTAGGGCAGACCGTCGTTTGCAGGGTCCAGGTTTATAACGACCACCTTACGGCCCAGGTGGCTCAGGAACTCGTGCATTGCACGGCAGTAGGTGGTCTTACCTGAACCAGGTGGACCAATCACAACCTGACCAAAACATAAGGGGGACTTCTGGAGCTGTGAGGACATGACTGTGGAGGTTTAAACTCATCAATTCGCAAACTAAACAAACAAACAAAAAAGAACATTAATAATAATAATAATAATAATAATAATAATAATAATAATAATAATAATGACGTATAGTCTACTTTAAACCAAGAAAAATGGCAAATTAGGACAGTGAGAGGTTGGTTTAACTCTTAATTATTCGCAAATGTAGTTAATATTATTTCGCAAACAACAAACCACAAAACTTGATATTAACGAGAAATAAGGACACATGTTGTAGAATTAGACGATTAAAACGACTTCCTCTGCAGCAGCGCTTACTTAAAAAGACAAAACGTAGGCACAGAAATCAGAAAGAACAACTGTACAGACGTTTAGAATTAAAACACGCGTAAAAAAACCCAAATCAACTACATCTCCAACACGAGAACACACACCGGATCACCGTCTCAATCGACTTCACAATAAAAGTCCAGAAGCAAGAAGATTGTGTGCCTGGTGGGTCTCACACTATCACACAAACAGTATATAAAAAGAATACTCCTAATTTAAAAGTACATTCATTAGTAGTAAGTCGTAGTACATTTAGAGAAATTAATGAGTGATTATGAACACTACACACAGTAGTCTACGAAACTACACTACATGAACAAAAGTATTGGGACGCCTGACCAACATTACAAGGCATTCTTCCGTTAGTCAGCACACAGCATTAGGTTAACCCTCCTTAAATCTTTTTATAATTCATATTTTTGTTTAGAAAAAACATATTAAGTCCACTAAACAGAGACTCGTAATGGTGATGGTGGTTATTTGCCATTCTGTGCACGTTTGCTTTTACCAGAGCATCCACAACCAACTTGAATGGTAGACTATACACTATATGGACAGTATTGGGACGCCTGACCATTACAGAAGCATATACTTTAATGACTTTGCATTCAAGCCAGACATATGCACATGGAGTTGATCCACCTAGGTCAGGCACTGATGTTGGACGAGAAGCGCATTTTGCGTCCCACTTCATCCCAATGGATGGGGTCGAGGTCAGGGCCTGGGACATAGTCATGGTGAAGTAAAAAAGTGCCTTCCCTAAACCTGAAGTAAAGGGCAAACCTAAATTCAACAATTAGGAGCTGTGTCCCAATACTTTTGTACATATATAAACCCTTGATATTAGTCACAGACGATGACACTCCAGTGACAAGACTTTCTTGTTTTGTTTGTCAAATCTTGTCCTGTCAAATGTGCTTTTATAAAATGAATAAATGTTTCAAAACATTAATTTAATGAACGACATTTGTAATAATGTTACAAATATTGTCCCAGTCCAAAGAAAATCACGCAAGTCCATTTTTGTCTTTGTTATTTAAATACAGCAGCTGTCCTTTTAATGATGAACAAAACAATGGAAATTGCTTACAATAATTTTTAAAAATGTAAGATTTGGGAGATAATTTTCTTTTTGCTGGTTGCATAGCTAGGTTTAGGTCAGTTCTGAAAAGAAATCTCCCTCTTAATTGCATGTAACTGGTTTCTGTGTGTGAACCATTATGTCATTTTTCCAAGATCAGGTATGAGGCAAAGCAGCACTGAAGTGACTTAATAACAAAAAGGTCAATGCCTTACAGTGGCCGATTCACGCTTATGACCTCAGCTGCAGTGACAATGTGTGGCTTTTTAATTTTTCTAAAACTCTAATCACCTCCAGTAACATGCAAGGCTGTTAGAAATCTAAACTACAGTCTTACAGAAAGCTGAAGCTTTTTTTTTTATATATATATATATTCAAACTGCATTTAAATTTGTACAGATTTTCTTAGTTAATTCATTTCTTCGTTTTGTTAATTTAAATGCATACATATATTTACTGCTTAAGTACAGATTCTACAAGATTCTACAAGGAGGGATAGAACCCCAGTCTTCCAAACGATATACCATTATTTTGTATTTTAATGATGGCCCTGTCACACAACAGTCCAAAGCCTCCCATATGTGCTTAGTATGGTTCGGATGCCTACAGGGGCCATAACATATCATTTAAATAAGTTTCATTCGCATCTTCCCCTAGTTGCCTGTGGGTGGTGGAACTGTCATCCTGGCCCAAGGTGATCAGTCAGAATAACTTTGTAATTATATGCAGTGGACCACCCAACCAGAAATGTGTAGTCAAAATAACTCATGCGTGGACTAGTCAATCCTATTGAAAAGATTTTGAAATTATGAGTCCAGCAGTGGGACCTTTTAACCTTTAGGAACTGACGGAGTGGAAAAAAGAGGTTTAAAAGGTTTGGTTCAAATCTTTGCACATGCTCATAGACACACATTTACATTTCTACATATAAGAAGGGTCATTTTTTAGTCACCTGAATCATCATCTGCTTTTCCTATTGCTTTAATGCAATAGCATCAATGAATGTGCATTTTCCACCAATTTCCAAACCAGTTTACCAACATAGATTTAAATGTAAAGTCATTGTTCCCATTAAAATATGAGTCACGGTTTTCTAACCAGAGTTCCAGCCCCAGTAATGAGTCACTTAGGTCTTTTCCTTCTGTCGTATTGATCCAAAATCAACCGAGGTCATTCAGAATTGTTAAACTCATGCTAAATTTACCATCCCATAAACACAAAGCAAAAATGGTTGTTAAAAACCATTTGACTAACTAAAGGACACATTTTGTAACACCCTACTGCTCATGTTCAAGTAAAACTGCTGCTTCATGTCATTTTGCCCTAATCTTAGTAGAACTGCTTGAATCCTGGGGCATTGGGGGCCAATTGAGAATAATCTGCCTGTTTAAGTTCTTGCCACAGTATGTCCGTGGGCTTCTCGTTAGACTAGCCTAGCCAAGCCAAGCCAAGCCAGCTAGGCAACTTAATTTGAGCTATTCAGAAGTGGACCTACTCTTCTGCCCATTGCAGTCTTGTGCGTAACCCAATAGTGCTCTACTGTCAGATAATCAACTGATTCCTGGACAACCTCCTGTAAGAGACTTTAGTAGAAACAAGAAACATATGGTTACATCAGTCACCAGTCTTGAAGCAGCTAAGCTCATGCTACCACCACCCAGTCTAATAGTTGGTTTGATGTTATCGTGTAATGCTGGGTCAGTCTTAGTCTAGATGTAATGAGACCCCATCTTCTAAAACATCACCACTGATCTGTAAAAAATGTCATAATATACAAAGCTACGTTAAACTTTCATTATTGTTAGAACCATAAAACTGCTCAAATATGACGTCACGGTTTTCGCATAATATGCGGAAATTTCAGCACAAGGACACCCCCTAAAGCAAGAACACAATTCTATTTACAGGATTTTAAAAGCATTTGAGTTACAGTTGCTGTTACTGGTCTATTTTTGCTTGTTTTAAATAAACCTGTCTTGACAGAGAGACAGCACGATCAAATAAAGCAAACAACCCCAGTCATGACTGCCTGTTTTAATTTTTCAGTACAAAACATCTAAAAGAGGATTTTGCAACCCAACATTTTCAAGCAAGAATGTCATTACTGGTGGAGCAGAATACAGTCAAGCTGTCTTAGTTTACAGGGCAACAATGAAGACATTTCACTGCTATGTGACACTGAAATAAAAATGTCTACAAATTCAAAAATGCTTTTCAATCATTTAAACTTAGAAACGATGAGTGAAACAACACCCACATCGACAACATCCAGTATATTTACAGAGAGAAAACCTGGATGTAACATTTATTGACAAATTATCCAAAATATATTTACTCTGGCACTGAGCTCTTAGTTTGAAAGCACTACATTGGGCAGAGCCAGACATTACAAAGCTGTCTGATAGAATGCTTGTGCTGTCTACCTGAGAATCAGAGTTATACACAGAAAGAAGTCAAGCTGAAGCCTATCAGTGTATTTCTTAATAAACCTTGTCTGTGACATAATGTCCAGTCAAAACCATTTTTAAAAGAGAAAAAAAACCCCATCAATATCTGGGTCAATCACAGCGATCTTAATTATATAGTCAGAAATCCTTTTGAGGGCCCAATACAAAAAAAATACTTTGGTGAACAGAGATTTGTGACTACTCATCAAGGCCTTCATCATCCTCCTCCTCCTCCTGTTCTTTTTTAGCATCAACTTCAGCTGTGTCAGAGAATTCATGTAGGAGGACATACTCCCGGCTGCTGAAGCCAAATTTCAGCACATCCTTCTCCTTGAGCTCGTAGTAACGCTGCGGGTCGATGCGTTGATTGTTCAGGTAAGTGCCATTACCTGAACCAAGGTCAATAATGTATGGTTTCACTCTCCTGCCTGTGGTACCATCTGGTCGCGTATGCTCCACCAACCTGAAGATAAGAAATAAGTGGCTAAAAGCACTGATTGACAAAAATATTTTACATGTGTTTTTTTTTTTACTTAGTTATTTTTATTGTAGCTTTTTGAAACCGGAATCACATACATTCCCCACCACGTTTATTTAATCTTTCACATTATCTGTCCCTAAAGCATAGCTACCTTTTACCACAGGTGTTGAAGTGTAGCTTTTACAGACAGTTATCAAACGACAATTTTAAACTGCTACTATCTTACAAACACTGCTACAAGTTGTATTTAAAATTGTGTTGGCTTTCAAGTTCTGACACGTGTTACAATGACAGTGGTGAGCATTTGCTGGCAAACCATACAAAATCGCTCTTTACAGGAAACTTGTGTAATTCTCTACACATACTTATGGCCTTGAGGGCTAATCATCAAATGTAATAAAATAAACTTAATAGTTTATCACAAATATTACAAAATAGTTATAGAAACTCTCCTCACCTGTACTGAAACACAGCATGCTGTTTAGAACAGGATGGGTGGTCAATAGGTATGTCTGCTATCTTCCTTTGTCTTCCAAGGAGATATGCACTCTGTCTGTGAATGTACATGACTGGAAGGGGCTCATCATTTTTGAAGGGGTACAATCGCCACCGCCTCTTAGGAATCCGGGCCTCAGGAGGCTCATTATATTTAATAACAACCCCTCTGTATGTGTTTGTGTCCTCTACCAGCGCACCTGAGAGCTCAAAGTTGGGCTTTTCTTTCTCAGTGTTAGTGGCGGACTCTTCATCTTCACCGCCGAAGACATGAGTCTCGGTTCCACTTTCTTCCTGCTGCCTATGGCGGTTTTCTCGCCTGCGCTCATTATGCCGTTCCCTTTCTGCTTCTTGCTGCTGGTGTAAACGAGCATCCCGCTCACGAGACCTTGCTCTCCTTCGATCATGTACTCTTTCACGCTCATCCTTCTTCACCCGCCGCTCATCTGGCCTATTTTCCCTTTCACGATGATCATCTTTTTCCTGTAACAGAAACCACAGATTATGATTCGCATTTAGTCATTAATAAATAAGTGAATTCAGCAATGTTCATTTACTTCCCAAGTTAAGACAGCAAACAGCAGCTAAATAGCAAGCAAGCTATTTTACAGGCAATATACTGGAAAAGAACAAATAAAAATCTGATGTGTCTTCATTCATTATAATTAATAAAACGTACATTTCATACTGAAAGAAAATTAATTATAATAATTCTAGCCATGGCTGAGTCACCCGCTTTATCCGATCAGCGCTGCGTTGTGGACTTCGACTCCGCTGGCCCCGGGGAGACCTATTCCTCTCTCTTTCCCTTTCTCGCTGCCATCCTGTGGACCGATCCTTTCCTCCCGGCGATCTATCTTTTCCTCTGTACAAGGGTGAAAAATCCAAAATAAATTAAATTTTCATCTTTGAGGTATCTGCGTGACTGTTTTGGTGTGTATATATA
>JBBPDE010000006.1:13937734-13949087 GCA_037974605.1 Nannopetersius ansorgii
TTTTTTGCATTTTGTGTTTTTCAGTTAAATAAAAGGCTATTTTTGCTACATATTTAAACATTGAGGATTTCTTTAAAGTCAAAGTCTCGTCTCGTGGGAAAAGCATCTCGTCACACCCCTATTCAATTACATTTATTTCCTAGGAATTGTTAGGGGTGCCAATAATTGTGGAACAGGTGATTCTATGAAAAAGAATTATTTCAGTCAGGGAGTTTTTTTCGCCTTAAAATTCACTTGAAGTTGAAGGTTACATTTTTCTACTATTTTTAGTGTGAGAGTATGCTTCTATAATAAAAATTTGCTTTATTTTATGGCTTTTAACACATCTTAACCAGGGGTGCCAATAATTATGGAGGGCAGTGTATATACGTCCTGCTCACAAGGAAAACATCTTCCTCTTGACAAACAGCTCAGGCTGTCAACCGAAACTCATGAAGGAAAAGAATTTTCTTTCATTCCTACTCACTCTTTGAGCTTTGCAAAGGACAGTCAAAGACAAATATCAGCAATGTCACATGAATGAAGTTGAGGGAGCATGTGGTATTACTGCTTATGCCAACATGTGATGAGTGACCATGTTGACTTTGCAAAACTGAGAAAGTGTGAAACACGAGGATCAAGCAGTTGCTGTAGAGAAATTTGCCTGACTATGGAGGAGCACCTTTCTCTTAGGCAAATTTGACACACATGCGTAGCTTCCTGTGTGTTTTAGCTGAAGGAATCGCCAGTAGGGGGTTTGTGTTAAATTCACTGTCTGTGCCATGCACAATGGGTTGGTAGAAGAGTAGACTCTTGTACTAACGAGTCCTTCTGGGCGAAAGGAGGGGATATCTCTCATAGTCTTTTGGAAGGCTCCAGTAATTGAGAAAATATTTCACGCACACACATATAATAAGCAGAAATAGAATTATGATCAGGATGATAGTTAAGGGTAGAGTCATTTCATCCCATCTGACCCCCCACCCTAATTTAGCCACCGTGTCCTCTGAAGCAAATCTTTATATCACTAGTTGGTCTACCACTCGGACAAGGTGAACTGGACGGGACTTTGAAAACAGATTGTACTCGACGCAGAAGGGGCCTTTTGATTTTATTTTTTGGTTACTTACCAAAAAACTGAGCCCTGACACCAAACTGGCCTCCTAATCTGACAGGGACCATCCAGATTTTAGATTTTATCTCAGTGGGTCAGTACATACTGAATACACCTGGTGAATATTCTTGAGCCCATACAGACATTACAGACATATTTGTTCCTGAGAAATTCTTGAGAGTGATGTTATTACTGGGTTACTGCAGTGGAAACCAGTGGTCTTCAGATCTGTTGATCTAAAGTTCACCTGGACAGTGTTTTATGGACAAATGTACACTTGCAGAAAAGTAAACACTGCATACAAATCTCATCTAGTAAATGGTGAGGGGAAAGGGCACTTTTCTGCTTCAGAGTCAGAATCACCAAGCAACCAATTAATTTCAGTTTGAAAATTGTACAACAGAATGGGAGGGTATGTGATCTAAAGCTAAGAAGAAGCTGGGTTATGCAACACGACGATCCAAAATGCAGGAGAAAACATCAGATTGGATCAAATGGAACAAATTGCTTATTTCAGAATGGCCAAGTCAAAGTCCTGACCCCAATTCCATTTAAAGGCTGTGGCAGGACATTCAAACAAGGCATCTCAAAAATATAAACAAACTGAATGCATTTTGTACTGAGGAATGGGCTAAAACACATCCCAGACATTTGGCTGAGATTATTGCCACTGGTCATTCAAAAGTTAGCATATGTTTACCCGCAAAGGACCTTGATGGTTTTAAGACAGGGTGGTGTAAAATATTCAATGACTGCAGCTCCAGACTGCATTGAAGTGCAACTGAGAAATAAGAGAGGGATTCATGTACGCACCCTAAGTGTGAAGTGTTGTTAACAGTGGAGGCCACCACATTATCTTTAGACCACAGTAGACCAGGTCTGCCATAGACAACCTTATTTGTCAGTTTCTAAGCATTCATCCATTATTTGAACTGCTCATCCTTAACAAGGGTCATGGAGGGGCTGGAGCCTATCCCAACACTCATAGGGAGAGAAACACTCTGGACAGGTCACCAGTCCATCACAGGACAGACATACAAACACACTTGGTAGGAGACCAGAGATCCCAGCAGAAGCCCATGCAGACACAGAGAGAACCCTTGACCCTTAGCCACACTGGTTGGGAATCAAGTCTAGAAGGTGACAGCACTATCCCCTGCACCACCATGCCACTCCAATTTCTCAGCATTTAAAAAAAAAAGCATGGACCTAGACCTGTGGCACAAGATTATAGAGGGCTTAACAGAAATATGGAAATGGTTAAAATGAGTTTTTGCATGAGTTAAAAGAGTCTCATCTCATTAATTCATACACTCCAAACCCCTATATGGTTTTATCATTATCATGCACCCTCCACCACTACCAGTCTCCCTAATGAAGGGGTGACCTCTCAGTGCCACTAGACACTGTCATGCCACTGTTATGTATGGCAAGGGATTGTTCTTGATTATAGGACTACAAAATCATGAGCTCACTGGAAAATTCCATATTTGATTTTATATTGCTGCCGTTTAAGTTGTGAAGATGACCCTAGACAATAAAAAACAATGCATGTCCGCTGACTTCGCAGCCAGCTGTAGTCAGTTTGTAAGGTATGACATTACAGAAAGGGCCCATGACATAGAAAAAGAAGGTTATACAGCACATAAATGCTGTTAAATTTGTAAAACTAACAAATCCATCCAATTCCTATGTAAAACCTCACAGCATATTTACATATAAATAAATGTCTGTTATGGGCCCTTTTCTTGTCCAAATAGGAGTAAGATTTAGGCTGATGTTACATGCTAGGTTTTGTGCTCTCTGGTGATCTCTGGTAGCCATGAGTAAATTTAAATACAAAAACAGATCTTAAAAGTAAAAAAGTGAGCATTTAAATTATTTAAAGGAACTTATTATGTTATTTTGACATTTTGGCTAAGACATATGTGTGATACAGTTGGTTTTTAAGCAAAGGTAATTTTAATATTTAAAAAAAAAACTAATAAAAATAATAATTTTTTTAATTGCAGCTTCTTATGGCCTAGTTATACTCTGAACAGCAAGGACTGGGCAGAATATTGAGTCTTGAAACAAAAGCAAGGTGTGCAATAGGCAAACAGCTATGATCTAAGATCTTATCCTGTACACAGCTGCACAAGAAATGGCCACTGTTGTTTGCTGAAGCAGTCAATAGGAACAAAACGTCTGCATTTGTAGAAAGCCAGGGGATTTGACTACAAAAAACGGAACGGTTATCTTTGAGTCTAAATTACCAGGAGTGATGCCTGGGCTGAGATGCTGGCTAAATGTTTGGGGACACTTCCTAAAAATGACAGTGATTATACAACTAGGTAAAGCACTGCAGTGTGATAATTGATAAATCTGCTTGGTTCCCAAGGTGATGCGTGCCTAGCTAATGTATTAAACGCAATAAGTTCTCAGCATCACCTGCACTCCATGACTATAAGGCCTTCCTCATCATGCTACACTCTGCAAACAGGCCAAACAATCTGCCCACGCATTCTGCATTCTCGTGTATTCTACACCTCATTCATGTAATGACAGATGACTGCCTGTTTAAACATCATCTGAACAAGCTGCAACTCATGGACACAGAAAAAAGGAAGATGGGAACAAACAATGACAAGAAAAAAACAGTACTGAGAACTTGTTCTGCTAATGTGTTTTATTCTGTTTATTTTGCTCCACCTCCTCAAATCCTCCACTTGTTTAGCTCTCTGTTCTCTGCAGCCACAGTTTTCGCACTACATAAATCATTGTATTATCTGTTGGCAGAAGCCAAGGTGGGGAGTAACAGAACTGTGCATGTCAAATGAACAGTGTTTATGAGAGACCACCACATGTAATCCACTGTGTAATGGAAGATAACTACTTTTCAAAATGAGACTGAACAAAGTGTCCTCAATTGAGGAAGGAAGATATATTGAGGTTTGCTTGTATTCCAATCTTTCTGCTTAGACATATAGGAACGTGTAATAGTGTATATAGATTTTTTATACTGCATATTCCTCAGAAAAGTGAAATAGCCCTTTTAACAGCTTTGAAATAATTGCACTGACATTGGAAAAAAAAATCAATATGTTTTTGATAATTTGCCACTTATGGGGTTGTGGGTTATGTATAAGTTATGATATATTGTTAAATCTATACCTATATATGTTTCACCTTTCTGAGGAATATGCAATATAAAAAACATAAAAACTATTACACATTCCTACTGTCTGAGAAGACAGATTTGAATACAATCAAACCCCAATATATTTTCCTTCCTTAGCATTGTGGTATATCTTTTCATATTCTTAAGAAATGTGAAAGAGCCCTTTAGGGCTATTACATGATGTTAAATAATGTAAAAAAATGTTAAATTAATAATTTACTCATTAATCTGCTACTCTTATATTAGCAATTATATTTGTAATGCCTTTTGTACTAATATTCTGCAGACACGTTTTGCTTTTTACGTGTTTCATCTAATTTGTAAAATGGATTTAATGAAACACATTGGAGTCATTACTGAAAATACATACAGAATATCTAAATAATGTTGGTCTTTTTGGCTAAATCAACAACAAAATCAAAGAAAAAGTGGAATGAACACAGAAAAACAAGCATCAAGGTCACTGCAGTTACAGCAAATCAACGTTCCTGGTGGTTCCCTGAGCACGATGTTTAAGGAATTCCACTCATTTAAAAACTCTTTTGGTCTTTCCCTAAGAAAAGTACACATTTGTTTTTTTCTGTCCTGGTATGTCAAATAAAACAAATCATAAAAAGCAAGAATGCAAGCTATCCTGTTGTGTTTAAAGCAATAATAAAATAATTACCTTCTGATAAGAAAAATATGTGTGGAAAGAGTTTCTCGGAAACCCAGTGCTAATCTAAAGTGAAACACGAAAATGATTCCTCACCCGCAATCTTGATTTCCCGAGCTGCCAGAGCACTTGCTTAGAGAAACTGGCAGATGTAGGTCTGTCTATACCATGGCCAAAACAAACAAGCTCTTTCCTCTTAAAAGACAGACAATGGACTGTCATGAAGTTCAGATCTCTCCACAGTGTGTCTGTGTGTTTGGTCTGTTGCATGAGAAACTGAAGGCTGTTCGTGAGAATAAGACTCTGAATAGCTGGCAGGGCATCCAATACTGAATTGAGGCTATTAGCTTTTAAAGATGACTAAAAATAACAGGCAACACACAGTCTTAAAATAAAGATTTATGACAACCAGTTGCTTTTTATTACCTCAAAAACCCACCTATTAAAAAAGCATATTTATTATACCAGAGTCAGTAGCATATGAAGAGGCCTGTTTTGTTTTTCTTTCCCAAATGAGCCTGACTGTGATTCTGTATCAAAGCCCTCAATATAATCCTTGTCCAGAAGTCCGAAAGTAGCTTAAGTGTTTAAGAGAGTGGAGGGTTCTGACTCCAGAGTTTATCAGCTGCCCTTTAACTCAGATAGGAACAACAGAGCAGGCCATTTTTGCTCTTGGAGATGTTGTTATTGACACAGACCTCTGTTTCCCCTGCACTATCTCGACTGCAGGCCATGACGTGAACCCATCACTCCAGAGGGCTCTGCTCAAGGAAGATCAAAAGAGGCCACACACCACACAATTTTTTCAGGTGACAGCACCATTAGAGCTGCATACTCCTTACTGTTCCCACTATTTATTCAACAGGCAGACCATAGAGGCGTTTATTCCTTTGTGACTTGAACTGATCCAACTGGTTGAAAATAGAAATCCTTACATTTTTTAAGGTTTCCATACAGTGAAACAGTTCAGATGTAAACGTAATCCTTCAGCAGGCTTTGATTTATTTGGGTTTCTGAAAATGTCCAGATTTTAATTTATAATTTACTTATTGTTTTAGTATTTGCACAGTCAGTAAAGGAGCGGTTCAGGATACATTTCACTGTGTGTTGTACTTGTATGACTGCATGTGACAAATAAAGAATCTTGAATCTTGAATGTGAAGTGCACCATTCTAGGGAAACTTACTGAGTAAAAATGTAACTCCAGTGGTAATAGGAACCAGACATCCATAGTGTTTTACACCAGTAAAAGCTATCACATATCGTCACTGTTGGAACCTATTCTTTTGAAGATTACATTTTCAGGAGAAGAAAAAAAGAAAAAGCCTTCTTAACATTTTTGTAAGAATTTACTGTAGTCAAGTAAATATGAAAAGAGATGTTTTTCCAAGTCATTTGAGCCACTTCTACTAGTAAATGGATGGCAATGGAGTTGCTGTGTTATGATAATTTTAATTAAAGTAATTAAAGACAGAAAGATGTTTGGTTTTGTTTAGTACTCAAACCTCTTTTTTCAGTCACTACTATTTTAACAAAAACTCTGGAGACATGAAGTTCACAGATCACTTGGGAGAAAAATCTACCCTGATTCATTTTGCCATGACTGTAATTTGAGACATCATGTATGAGATATTTGAGCCAAATGTTCCCAACATATGTCACTGTGGGTACAATCAGTATCCAAAATAAGTGCATGTATGCTCTTATTTCTTCATTTTTTTTTCAAAAGAAAAAGAAAACCTTCAGCTGCCAACAGCTCTAAAAACGTCTACTTAAAGAACGTGCTATGAAAGAATTTGGATCAGTATCTGGATCAGAATTTGGATCAGTATCTGAGCTGAAAGACAAAAAGATAAGTGATATTTTGGGGTTTATAAAAGGCACTAAAAAGATTAGTTGAGTTTTGTTTGAGTTTGGACCCACCTTTAGGAGGAGGTAGTGTCAGATTAACGAATTCATAGGAAAGTATTAATGTGATTCCAGTGCACCGTGCTCGTAGTCAATGCTGTTGATGAGTTATGATGTGAACACAATGAGGCTTATCACACCTTATTTCCACACACATGTTCCAAGTTCAAACAGTGCATTTCTAAGCTACCGTTGCTTCTGCATATACTCAGGAGTTGTCATCTGCTGTGTGTTCAGCAGAAACAATTCTTATTATCTGACCTGAACTGACCTCAGTTTAAAAAAAAAGGCCAGAGAGGTCTCTTTTAATAGCTGTCCTGCACAATGCCTTCGAATGTGTTTACTTAGTGCTGTCATGGTCCTTTGAATCAAGATGATTCGGCTCTAGCTTCATTTTAATGACCTTGGCCAAGGTGGTCATAAAAAGGAAGTCAGCCATCAGCCGCAATCCCACTCCCAATCTACACTCTTCTTTCAACTCCCATTCTACAGCACCCATGCATTTCTTCCTTGCAGCATACATGCACAAAGTAAGACAATATATGGAGAAGACAGAATTCTTCTGTGTAGTGTGTCAGAAAAGAAGGAAATAACAACAAATACAGTGCAGATGAGCTATATTTCTGGTCTGACAACGATACTGAAAATTTTAAAATGTTCTGTAGTGTCCAAAACATGAAATTATCTTTGGCAGGACATGAGACTTCATAAACAACTTCCTGATGTGCTTCTACTGAGCCCTGATGGATCCACAAACATGTAAAATGAATCCAACCATTTATATGACACACTTGATACATCTTTTTTTTTTTCATTGGCAAAGTCAATATATTAGAAATGCAAGATCTGAGGATCTGGGGCGCTGAGTGAAGCGCAGTCAATGCACCATTCCAAGGTCAGAAAATCACCAATAGAGAATAACTATTTAATATGATGATGATAATGACAACAATGACAATTACTGATGATGACAATTATTATTATTAGTGTATCCATTTTAGTATTGAGATTTTAATATGTATTTAGTCATTTACTATTTAGTAACAGGACTAACTCTTTAAACTCTCAGAGTTATTACATCTTAATGCTCAAACAGATATTCTTAAGTGCAAGCTGGGATATTGTTAAATAAAGAGATGAGGTTCTGAAGCTTGGACCTGCCAGTGACTCCTTAAAATTGTAATCTATTACTGTTTTTAGAATCTATTACTGCCCAATATGAACAAATACCAGAGGAAACAGACAATAAAGTCAAATGTACAAGATAAAATACATAAAATAGAGTGTATATGGAAAAAATGTGATTTTTGTTAATAACACTGAGCTGAGGTACTGTTGATCGACTGTTCAGTTAGGTTGATTCCTAGGCAAAAAAAAGAAATGTTGTGCACTTGCTTTTACTCATATTATCTAATTATCTCATTCTTTTATCATAACTTTAAATGTGTTCCTTACAACAAATCCAAAGCTATTAAAAATGTTCAATCCAGAGGCAGCTGTGACATTCCCTGCCAACCACAATATTTCTTTAGATGCAAGCCTCAGGACCTGTAAATTAGAGCGAGGTCCCCCCATGCTTCCATCTGATGAATGACCCATGCCGAATAATGGTGTTTTCTAACCGGGCACGCATCTGCACCAGCATCAACACAGCCAAGCCTGTCTTGCCGTACTTCCCTCCATAAATTCAGCCTCTCTCTTGGTGTAACTGAGGTCATTCTGCCTCCGTCTGCTCAAGCGCTTTTTTGCGAAGCATGCAGAACGACATTTAACAAACCCAGGTTGCAGAAGATAAGAACTAAAAAAGCAGCAACATCTACATCAGGTTTCAGAGTCTCTTTTTTGCTTTCATGAGTCTGTTAACGATAATAAAACAATATGCAACTCTTTTGTCATATTTAGACAAGGAGAATTTGTCATGCTTAGCTTAGTGTTTCACAGGTCATACTCCCATGTGTGTTTTCGACAACATGGGTCTTATCTCACACAGCAGCCTCAGAAGACCACTTGGAACAGAGTGCTTAGTAACTCTGGTATTCATTAGCCTTGTCTGTCTTTCTCTTTGTCTAGTCTCAATATGGAGCCCATGCCAACAGTTGTACCACTAGAAATTGCCCCAATGCGTTGTGGTCAAACAAATGCTGTATGAAACATTATTTTTGACTTCTTTGCTTTTTATCAAGTTTATCTACAAATCCCACAAAATTACAGAGGAACCATCTGACATCAACAATATCATCTGTCCACAATAAACAAACGCCTCCATGAAAATCCCTGCCATACCAAGCATAGAGGGGTATTCAGAAAATAGCCCTGAAAAATAGGCCTGAATGTGTGTTCATCAAAAACATGTCTCTAGTCTCTGTGAACAGAAACAAAAGGTTAATGAAATTCCAGCAATTATTATGAAAGGAATTCATATCTACAAACACTTTACATACCTAAACAGAACCAACAAACATATACTACATTGAAACTGGAAATTCAGTCTTGCGGAACCATGGTTTAGTGTTTTATTCATTTACATTTACATCTAAAGCGTTTCTCAGATGCTGTTATTTAGAATAATGTTCATGAGTGCTTTTTAGTCCACAAGAAAACATGCTCCCACTAGTAAACCTAGACTAAAAATTCAAGACTAAGACTACAGAGATTGAGTTAATACTCCACCAAGGCCCTAGCAGATTACATACACACAAAGAAGTTGTTTGTGAAGTTTTATTTAGTGAAGTTAGTTTGACATGAACATTTTTGTTAAGTCCTAAGTGAAGAGGTGGGTCTTCGGTCATTGTTTGAAGACAGCGAGGGTCTCAGTAGCTCTGACTGTGATGGCAAGTTTGCTTCACTGCTTCGATGCCAAAGATGAGAAACATCTTGGAAATAAAGTTGGTCAAGTCGAGCTGTGTTTTATGCTTTAAAAGGGCGAGCTGAGAACCGTAGTCTAATAAGTGCTGACAGGTAAAATGGAGCTGGACCCTTTTCAGCTTTGTAGGAGAGTGTAAGAATTTTAAATTTAATGCGAGCAGCAACAGGAAGCCAGTGAAGGGTTTGCAGTAGTGGAGTGGTGTGTGAGAATTCTGGTGTATTGAAGAACAGTCATGCTGCAGCATTCTGAATCATCTTGTGGTTTCTGGAGGAAAGCCAGCCAGGAGTGAGTTACAGTAGTCCAGTATTGAGATGACAAGAAACTGGACGAGTGTCTAAGTGGCATCAGTGATGAGGAATGGACAGTTTTCCTTGATGTTAGAAAGACAGTACCTGCAAGTTTGTGAGAGATTGTTAATGTCATGAAAATGAGAGTTCTTCGTCTAAAAGAACACCTAGATTTTGTGCTGATTTTTCTTATTTCCCAACGCCTCTCATACATTGTGTACAATGATCTAACATTTCATGTCTTGCATCAGAACACACACTGCATGCATCTTCAGCTCTGGAAATCAGTGATAAGGTACCCTTGACACCAAGTAACTGACTGTTTAAGGGTAATCCTACAAACTTTACTCATCAGCAATTTGTGAAGCCTTTCATTAGTTTTGTTGTGTTTTGTTTGTGCAGGGACAGCACTAAACTGTTCCTCTGGTTCTTCTGGAGAACATTTTTCCTCAAATCAAAATCTCACTACTGTCAGGATATACATTTAATTAGAATTAGATAATATATTTCCAAAAGTGGTTAAGACTAATGGGCTCATTTTAAAGAAGCAAATTTGCCTGAAGCACTTGTTTAACTCATAGGGAAACATTTTTCCTCGTCCTGGATTGCATTTTTCTTTCAGTAAAGCATTTCTTATCCGAATGCCAGGTGGTTCACTTCTAGGCTTAATTCTTCTCTGTTAAACCACCCATATGCTGAAAGGAAAGTATGACAGTACTGTTTGCAATATTATTATCAAAATCATCCCAAGAAATTCTAAACACTTACTTATTTATGTCTATATATTTACCTGTCCGTGTCTAAGGATTGCTTTCTTTCAAGTGAGATTAATGTGATATTCCATTGCATATCTAGCATTGTCCTAAAAACATATTATCCAATTATCAGAGACAGGAACCTGGATGTTAGATGGATCCGTGTGCCTGAAAGCAGTTTTGGCAAAACCGAAGTGAGGATAAAAAATAGAAGCCAAAAAAAGATCGAGCTTAGGAGAGGGACCGAGGTGCAGACAAAGTCAATGCGTCATTCATGGTACACTGTTTAAAATATCAAGACCATTCCTTTTGTTGACAAAAAGAAAAAGAACATGTTCTTTGCAGACAAGCCAAAGCAGTTGAAGTACTTAAAGTAGGGCTTTTCTGCCATTTGTTCATTTTGAATCATGTCTGAGAACGATCAATAAAACTGTTAGAGTTGAGGTAAGAGAGGAGCTTGTCTTCTTAACATAACTTTCTTCTCAGGACCTTTGTGGAACATTGTTTATGCCTGTATAATGATTGTGTGGTCTCTGGAAAAGTGAATACTGGATTCTTGTGTGTGTGTGTGTGTGTGTGTGTGTGTGTGTGTGTGTGTGTGTGTGTGTGTGTGTGTGTGTGTGTGTGTG
>JBBPDE010000006.1:13968470-13982456 GCA_037974605.1 Nannopetersius ansorgii
AAGTAATGTTATTGTCTCTTCAATGCATTTTGAGAAATCTTTAATACTGCTTTGAGCCAGTTATGGCGATGCCATGGCATCACATTTCATTTAATGCAGAAATCCTCTCTTCATTACTAACCTGAGCCACTGCTACTCTATGGCAAGCCAATGGTGGTGCACTTTCCCAAACAGGAGCTAAAATTTCTTTGACTAGATTGATCTATACACACACAACTGAAGCATTTGAACCCGGTGACAAAGTACTTTTTCTTTATCTTGTGCACATCAAAGACTGCTTATAGCTCCCCTTGTGGAGGATCTTCAATCTGCCAAACAAATATTTATTATGACCTGCGCATTCCCTCTTTGTTATATAAAATATACTGAAACTAAAGTTAAAATGATCAGTAAGGACTTTTATAAATTGTTTTACAGTATTGTTATTTTCTTACATTTCTGCTTGTTTTCCAATTTTTCAGACAATATTTCTTTTAGATTTGTTCTGCAAATCTTCTCCTTCTGATAATTATAGGGACACACAGGTTTTGAGGGCATATAGGACTTTTTTTCTTGTTTTGCAAAAACTTCTTCCTAATTAACAAAGGCAAAAAGACTTTTATAGAACAGTACTTGCAAAAAGCATCAGTGCATCACATAATTGTTATAGATGTTTGGCTAGAAATATGGATGGTCAGGGCTAAATGAAAAGCACATTAGTTGTACTTTCATAAATTATCCATATTTATGAAGCAGTGGAAGATAAGCAGTAGATGGAGAACAAAACTGCGATAACCCTGCTCCTGTGGCATATTTACAATTCAACAACATTATAATATTGTTAGAATCATATACAATGTTGTTTTCAGTTCAGTGTTTGGAGCACAATCTTGAAGAGATGAAGTCATCATGGCAAAGGATCACACGGAGTACAGCAAAATCGTTGCTGCTGAAAAATTAACCATTCATTACAGGCCAACTGGTCAGTATAAATGCCCTAAAAGTTAACGCAACACTTTTTTTGTTGTATTTGTAAATTCAGAACAAAACACAACAACAAAACATGTTAATGTGACTTTTTATATGAATTATAATAAGATTAATAGTGAGAAACCAATAACTATGATTACTGTTACTACTTTAGCTACTACCAATAATAATAGCAATAACAGTGTTATGACAGATATAGCATAATTGGGCTCAGAAACACATTTACTATGACTCCACATCATGTTGATGGTGGTTTATATGACTCCAGTTCTGCTGGAAACAACCTCATCTCTTTAAAAATGATTGCTGAGCCAGAACTCGTTAGAGAAACTCTGCTGCTCTTTATTAGCCAGTGGCACGCACCCTCATCCCTGTACACACTGAAATAGTGCTAAGATTTCTCCACAACTTGTAAGGAAACAGGAAATGCATTTGGCTATGAACGTGGATTCTTTGAAGTAGCGAGCTCACAAACACAGATTTATTTTTCCTAACACGATACAAATCCAAATAGAGATTCCGAGCATCTTAATATCAGGAAACGATTGACAGCTTTACCAACTTAAAACCCAATTATGGCAACGCCACTGAGCCATGCTTCTTATCACGACCGCCATCACTTACACGTAGCCTAAATGCACAAGTGTTGGCCATCAAACTCCCTGGTTTGCTTTCAAGCTAGCTAGACGAGAGGAGAGATAAAGCAGAACCTCAAGGTACAGAGTACAATTTAATGGCATTTACCTTTTACGTCATGGAACCCCTTCAGTGTATCAGAGCCACCTCACCACATTCTTACCCATTCCATTCCCAGGACTGCCAACTTGGCTGAGACCTCCCAGAATTTTTTAGATTTAAAGAAGAAATCACTGGAATAACCCTTCATGAAATGTTAACAAAAACTGTCAACTTAATCTTGCTCTCTTGCACAGCATTCTCTCTCCATTGCATTAAAAACTGGCTGACCCTGGTGTTGACTCAATCATAATCATTGCTGTATCGAATGATTTTTAGTACATGGAGTGCTATATTGTTCTCTGACTATATACTACATGATGCATCATTTGTAATAGTGTTCAGTTCAGTACTAATTGTCCTGCTACATTAACCCATCCACATCCATCAACTATAATATAGTTAAATATTATTTAGTAAGTAACAGGAGAAATGCATCAGAATTTGTTAAAGTAAAGCTGCTCCATTATGGAAAAAATCACAGTGAATTTTTTGAGGGTATTTGGAAAATGCTGCTGAATCTTGAATCTTGAATCTTTCGTGAAGTAATCCATTCCACTTAATCGATAGGACAATACACACACCACTGTCTGCTCCGGGTTTGCCTCCAACTCCCAGCATGCAAGTGGAGTGAATTGTCAGTGCATAGACTGGCTGCTCAAAACTTTCTAGTGGTATGTGTATTTTTCTATCAATTCATTGGAATTGATTCTTTTGCGAAAGATTCAAGATTCAACAGCACTGGGTGAAGTAATATTTTATGTTAAATGTGTCGTCCAAACGAATAACTATAAAAAGTGAAGGGGATACGTCCCTTTCAGACTGAATAACGGTGACGCCCATGAAACTACATATAGCATCACATCAAAAATTTAGTTAATGGACTTGTTTTCATACTTGTTTGAAACCATAATTGAAAAATTGATTAATTGCAAAAGCAGGTGTGCCCAGAGTTTTGCTGCAACCCCAATCTAGCTTACCTAAATGTAGGGATGAAAGCTGGGACATCTGAAAATTAGAGTCAACTTGACAGGATCTGGTCTCTCCAGGGTGGTAAAATCTTCAGCACCGGAGTAAAAAACAACAGTGGATATCAAAAAGCATATAGGAAAGTAAGCTTCAGAAAGCCATGCAGTGTTTTTAATATGCCACTATAGTTTGTCACTTATTGCACAGCGCGGCCTGACTGGAGTCTCGCGGATTAGTTTAAATAGTTAAATAGCGTTCACATCAAAGACCCAGGAACTGAAACAACCTTGTGTGAACGGGGCTCCTGGAGTCGCTTAATCCAGTAGTTCACGTCCAAATCCGACCTATAAACCAGCCTTGGATAATAAGAAGGACCGAGTCAGGGACTGAAGACTTTAACTGTCTGCCATTTCACACGCAAAGCACATGGAGACCGTCAGGTGGTCTATTTCCATCATTTATTTTTTATTTTATTCTATTCTCAGCAGTCCAGGATAAGTCCATCACAGGTTTTCCCTCCCTCCTGTATGTTTGTGTGTATGTGTATTTGTGCGTGTGCGTGTGTGTGTGCGCGTGCGTGCATGCGTGTGTGTGTGTGCGTGTGCATGCGTGTATGTGTGTGTGATGGTGTTAGGGGCGGGGCCAGCTCAGGCCTGCGCGCGCTGAGACTGCTCTGGATGGAGTTTGGATGCAAACTTCCTGAGGCTGAAGCTCTCAGCGCGAGTTGGATGCTGTCCTGGCTTTAAAAGTGGATTTATGTGGAGCTTGCTGTAGAATGACTAGAGAGGGGCGCGCAGCGAGCGGGGCCTGTGGGGGCTGCGCTGGGAGTCGCTTCTGAATGGATCTGGAGCTCTGTCCCAAATGTTTACTTTTTAAAGCTTGTCATTTTTCAGAGTTGGCTGTTAGACCTTCTTGGCGCGTCTTCAGTCAGTATTCACGGGGATTTTCTATCAGACAGCACGCTTTGGGGGACAGCAGCGAGTCACACAGCACTGATGAGAGGTGTGTGTATGTGTGAGTGTGTGTGTGTGACCCCAAAAACAGTCTGAACTAGAGCCCAAACACAGACGTTACCCTCCAGGAGACCCTCACAGACTGCACTGACAGGAGTCTCAGCTCTGGGACAGCATGAGGGTGGCAACACAGAGCAGGTAGGTCCCATGTCAGCACTGGTGTTTGTGGCTTCAGAGAGATGCTCTAACCACATTTATGACTATTTGCCAACAGTGACTGGGCTATTTTTTAAGGACCTAAGGAACATAAGAATTTTCCTTCTTCAAAATAAGAAAAAATGAATACAATTTTTAAATTTAAAAATTCATTATTATTATTATTATTATTATTATTATTATTATTGCATATTCATTTTTCCCTCTTACCCGAATACAGATAAATAAAGTACTAAAATGGCTCATGTTATTAGGGATACTGGCGCCTATATTTTGCCTGATTTGGAGGTCTCTGTCAGGTTGAAATATGACCCCCCACCCCCATTCCCTTAAATGCCTCCATCTGAACCTATTAAACATCCTGTTTGTTTTAGGACATGCTCTTTATTCTCTTTAGCAAGCTATGTTTTCAGAGACCATGCACATTTAAGGGAAAGGACACTGGGGAACTGAGGATTTATTCTGGCACGGCACACTTGACAGTGTTGATCTGCCAGTTGATAACACAAGCTCTGGAACAGAAGACAAACTTATATGATTCAGTTGCCTCTTGCTCCTCTGACCTCGGCGAGTGCTGTCTGCCACAGAGAGAGGCAGCGGTGTTGACAGAGATATTTGAAATCTTTTACATCCTGCAGGAGAAGAGTACTAGTCATGGAAAAATATTGTATAGAAGCGGCAAATGTTTCAAAATGGTTTGAGGAGAACGCCACTTGACTTTGCCACATGACCATGCACATGCTAGATTAGTTCGTATAATAGCAGTAGCAAGGATAGAGAGCCTGCCACCTTTCACTTCCACTGAGAGAAACCAGAACTCTAGAATGAATGAAGCAGAGACCTTTACCTTTGTCTAACTTATCCATGTAAACAGTCATTTGCTAAACTACACATTGATACAAAGTCCTGACACTATATAAAGTACACGAGAATACACAGATTACAATTTCAGAATACACACACGCACACAAATATAAGTATATATGTGTGTGTGTGTGTGTGTGTGTGTGTAAGTGTGTGTTTTTGCTTAAAAGTGTAACTTGTGTATTCTCATGTTTTTGATATTGATATTATATATATATATATGTATAACAGCACACAATTTGCTAGATGAAAAATACATTTTATAATTTACTAATGAGATCACGCAGTGGCTCTGGTGATATATTTTGGAATATAAGTGCTCAGTGTATGTTACTGGGTAATATTTTATGGAAACTACAAATGCAGTTAATTCGATTTTCTCTTGACG
This sequence comes from Nannopetersius ansorgii, assembly GCA_037974605.1. Taxonomy (NCBI): domain Eukaryota; kingdom Metazoa; phylum Chordata; class Actinopteri; order Characiformes; family Alestidae; genus Nannopetersius; species Nannopetersius ansorgii. The sequence continues at coordinate 13,973,565 of JBBPDE010000006.1, forward strand.
GTCAACAACACATGAACAAAATCTTTTAACTTCATTTCTGTTGGCTTTTTGGTGCAATTAGAAAATGTCAGTTGCCTGTTACATTATGTGAGAATGGCTTGATGAATGGACCAATAGAAGTGGACCAGAATGACTGAAAGTACCATTATTTAATTTTAGATTTAAAGCTTGGAATGTTGTTTTTCTTTCTCCTGTAAACCTACCGCTTTGGAGTTATGAGGTTTTGTTCAGACAGTGCTGATGCGTGAAGAGTAGCAGTGTGGCGTGTTCCTTTTTCACTTCGAAACCTGGCTAGACGAGTGTTCTGTGAAAAAGGAGCATGGTGTCAGGCTTACGGTGTTGCTGTGAATGATAGAGTGTGATTAAAGAGGGCAGAAGAAGGAAGGTCTGGGTAGACCCACATCTGTTCGACATTCGCTGCGCTTTTAACATATAGTGCAGGAGCTGAGCAACTAAATGACTGTGGCCCCTTCTGTGGTCTGTGGTCGTGCCAGGTGTGCATCGCTGCAGATGTTACATATAGATTTTATGTGGGCTTATATCCTAATAATACTAGCTATATACTGTATTCAAGATTACTTTTACTCCCTCTTATTGTGCACTTCAGTACCAGCCTCTGCAGTGTGTGTGTGGTTTTTATGAATTTGGACAGATTAAACTCATTTTGCTTCCATGTCAATAAAACCCATGCTCTACTGAACTGAATTCTAACATAGATTTCTTTCATTATGTTAAAGAGGCAACTCCAAACCTCACTGTACTGAAATAACTGTTAAAGCCAAAGCCAGTGCTTTATATAAAGACCCACAAGGCAGAAAAAGAAAGGCTTATCATTTGCTGTTGTGGTGTTTTGCTTTAACATATTACTTTTAAGTTATCTTACGTACTGGGCATCGAGCAGCCCAGACATCTCCTTTGCTTTGTTCGGTGCTTTATTACTCACTGTGTTTACGGCCTGTTTATTGCTCTGGTCTTTTCATGGTTCTGCTTTAACTTGCTGCTAAATCTAGTGCCCGGCGGATTATGCAAGGCTGTACAACTTTTTGATCTGTAAAAAGCTTAGGGAAAAAGAGGACATGACTGGATCTGCTAGCTATGGCAGGTGTACTGCACGTTCTCAGATTTTTTTAGGGTACTCTTTAACACGCCAGTAGGGAGAATGGGTTATTTGTGTGCCCTCTTGAGTGCTCTCTTGGTGGCAGCTCTCTTTCATTGCTGTTTGAATAATTAATAAATCAAAAGAACTTACAAAGCGGGCAATTTAATCTCCTGAGTGTTTGATGAAGGGTTTCGGTTGCTAGTTTCAGTTTGTCGTTGGCCTGAAAGGAGGCAGTGGGGAAGAACGTAATGGATGAAGAGGCAAAGACAGAGCTCAGAGTGAAGTTAAGTGTCTAAGTGTCCCTCAATGAGACGATCACTCTTGTACGGAAGATGCCTTGCAAGTCCTTACTGGGGCAGCCTTATTAGGGCACCAAAAGGCCTATATAGTATGACATCTGCAAGTAGATTAGATTATAGATAAAGACAATATCTAATGTGGAAGCTAGAATTTATTTATAGCTCCTTTGTTTAGTTGCACCTAATGCCTTTTCCTGCCAGACCAAAAGAGGAGTTTCTGGTCTTATGTGACTGGAAACTATCTTACACAATGACTCTCCAGCTTTCAGGGCAATGGCATATGCCTGCGTCAGACATGACACATCACTCCCAATTAATATCTTCAGCTTGGGCCTTGGACAGCAGGCGCTGGGAGTTTTTGGCTCATGCTAATAAATATGAGAAAGGTGTTGAAGACATTTGTCTGTTATTCGTTGTCAAAGACAAATAAACGTTGAGATGAGAGGAGACGTCCTTTGGGGCAACACAGAATGAAGGTGGTGCTGCGGAGATGATGTGAAGTTAATGGTCTGTTGCTCAGAGCTCTTACTCATTCAGCTAGTGGTTCTTGTGGGATATGGAGGCCCTCCAGCTGTTTTTGTAGGCCTATATGTGCGAATCAGTTTTTGAGTCTGTGTGTGTTTGTTGATCCATGTCTTGTGTTAGCAATCATTTCTTTGGCCACAACATTGGCTTTAGGCGAGAGCCTTTTGGATTTTAATAAGCATGATTCCTCTGGATATGCTCTAGGAGGTAATTTGACGTTTCATGTTACTACGGCTATGATGTTCCATGTGACTCCTCTGACGTTATTAATCAAAACACCTGCAGTCATGGCAGTGTGTGAGAGGGTGTAGGGTTGAGTTACAGCACTGGTCCATAGTGATCTGAATGAAATGTGTTATTGATTTCTCTGACACTTTTTTCACCACAATGTAAATCTAAAAGCAGTTTAAGGCAGTGATCACCATTATTATTCACAAAGCGCCAACCGCAGGGTTTCAATCCAACGAAGATAGAGCTCATTTCATATAACTAATCAGTTATTTGAAAACTGATGACCCCTGATCTAAAGTGTAAAGACTTGTGTTTCCTTTGCAGATGATGTATCAGACATTGTTATTAAGCATTACCCTGCTTTACATACATTTTTAAGTTGACATATTCGAACAAGGAGGCTTTCTCCCACCCAAATGAACTTCAACATGTATTTTCACCCGTGCTTCTGGAAGACTGTCCGGTTGATCTTGAGCAATCCAGATGACTTTTTTGTTGGTCTGCAAACTATGTAAAGGTAATGTCGTGTATACCTGGCCTTTCTCTTTGTACTCCAGATTACTTTCCAAATAATCGAACAATTGGTTAAGCAACATTCCTCAGTTCACTGTAACGTCCATTACTTCAAAGATAAACCCCAACACAAAATGAGATCTTATCGATGTAACAGCTGGTGATACGTAACAGGAGTGATTGAATTATCCTGAATGAAGCCAAATTGTTTGCAATGGCGTCAGCATTTGGTGCATTTTGGTATGCTAAGAATCAGCGCATGCCTTCTTCACAATGAGGAACAGTGGCCTAATATGGCTCTGCTTTCCTAGATACTCCCAGGCATGAAGTCTCTCTTGTGTAGTTTGGCCATCCATTTTGGCCGGAATGTAAGAATCAGCGTTTTAATATCAGCTTCTTTAATCTGTTTCCCTTTCATAAAGAGATGTGACAGTTTGGGTAATTTAGTGTCTGACTCTTGTGCTGTGATTTTTCTCCCTTCAGAGTGAAAAAGACATGCTTCTGTCTTTGTTTTCAGAAAAATGGAGTAAACATGTTTTTTCATCCATCACCCCTCTCGACAAGGCAACTTGAAGTGCATTGACCAAAAACTATTTGTGGCATTTGTTTCATTGTGCCACGACTGCTAATGATTTGGTAGAATCGGCCTCAGCTTTGATGCCAAAACACAGCAGTCGCGTCTAGTTCTACAGGAATTTACTTGAAAGTATATCATGCACTTTTTGCCCGCATGAATGGACTGTATCGGCCAAGTGATTTAATAAGCCAGGAATTTCTGGTTTTCGTGGGCAAAATATTAGACTAAAGTAGACATTTTTGTACTAGTTTACAGTTTTAAGGCATAGCTCACAGCTCAATTCAAAACAGCAATCTTTTCATTAGTATTTGCTGAAATGTTGGGATAGATTGCGATGAAAGATATATAAGAATTATGATGAGAGAATGCTGTAATGTAAGCATCAAATTCACCATTTTTGTGATATAATATCTTGTATTTTCTTCATGTCAAGGGTCCAGTCAAAGAATTGTATTTTATAGAAGATAATTCAGTTAAAATTGTCTGTCTCCCTCTGGCTAGGATATTTGGATTTTCTTTTGACATGCTGACTTTACAGAGCAGTTTTCAAAGCTCATGTCTCATTGTGTTTTTCTACCCCTCTCCACCCACTCTCGTCCACCTCCAACTCTCTTCCCATCTTCTTCTCTCTCCGCAGCAGGTCTTGGCACTGACAGATGCGTTGTCACGCGTAGGATTCCAGAACCTTTCTCCATCTTTTCTTTTTTTTTTTTTTTTTTGCACTCCCCCTCCTCTTCCCAGCATCCCTAATAAGACACATGCTCCTGGGCTGGGGCGCTCACTCACACCAGCCTCTTCTGACCGCCACCGGTACGGGCTACTTATTGCTTTCAATACTGTCTGGCTTCATGGGTTGAAAAGGGTTGTGCCCTCCTTCACCTCACACGTTCATCTCAGCCTATCTCCCTGCACCTGAACCACTTCCATCATCATTCTCATCCACAGCATTATGGAGTTGGCCATACTTGGACTTGCAGCTGTACCAGCCTCCGCTAAAGGCAGCGGCGGCCACAGCTGGCAGTAGACCGCTCCACCTGCCAGAGCGTGGAAGGGGACACCCCACCCCCCCGCTCCATCCGTCTGCCTGCAGAGGGAGACCCAGCACAGCTGGGCAGCAGAGACTATGCAGCTGGGACTGCTGGCGCTGGCGGTGGTCTTCCTCAGCTCAATGGGTTACAATGACAGTCTCAAAGTCTTCAGAGGAAGGAGGCACAGACGCAGTGAGTCATCACATCTCTCCGTCTATATACGCAGTCTCTCTCTCTCTCTTTTCTATATATATATATACACACAGTGGTAAATATTTGAAACATTTAACTTTGCCATTACAGATAAATACAACCATTGAGTTTCTTTTGAATGGCCATTTTTCCTTCCTACTTTAATTGCTTTACTTCTTTTGGTTACTTGTTTTGAGGTCAGTACACTTAAGGATTTAGTGAGGTCTTATGATCAGGCAGATACTTTTCAGAATTGCTGAAGGCATAGCCTTCATAAAATGGGAACATGATGTATGTCATATGTTTCAGAAGTTTTATTACTCAGCTTTTAAACAGTTTTCGAATCTAATTGGTTCAGACCTCTGAACACCAATTACTGGATGGAGTCCTTGCATTACAACTGAATTGACTGTTATCAATACAGATCGTAAAATATTCTACCATTTGTAGATACTCTGCACAAGCCTGTTGGTTAAAAGAAAAGCAATTTCAATTCATTTTCCCCCTAGACTGAGAAGACAATGCAAGAATTACAGATGTTTTTTCCCTTTGTATGCAACCTGTCAGATGGCATTTTGCACTAGTAATTTGAAAAGTACAAAAGAGCTCCCTCTAGAGAGAACCTCAGCATTAAAGCCTTAGCAGAGCATGTGCTTACAATGCACCTACTGTACAAATGTGTGTACTGCATTTGTGGATGCTTAATTTGCAAATAACGTTTCAATAATGGGAATCCTGCATCACAACATTTTATAATGTGAAATAAATCATAGCTCAGAATCTCTCAGGAGGGTCTTAAAACCTCAACACAGTTAACCAATACGTCTGCCTCAACTCCACTAAGGCATTTAATTTAATGTTGTTTCATCGATTTTATGGGTGCGTGTGGTTCATACAGCTGTTATTTCACAACAGACTGAGCTACTGTCAAATTTTAGCAGTTGTTGGCAATCTGAAAATGTCTAAATCAATGCAACAAAAACATCTACATTTCATTTTGCCTGAGTGTTTAGTTGTGTTTATAGTACAAATTGCTTTAGAAAAGTTAGATTCCTCTGCATCCCAGTACTATGACCAGGAAATGAGTGGTGAAGTTATCTACCTCATTCATGGGTGCAACAGATAATAGTACCAACTTCCCTTTTTTCTGAAACCTGACCATTTAATTGTTGTCACTTTGTGAAAATCATTCTCAGAGATGATACAGATAATTGTTGTGTTTACTGCCTAACTTAAATTTACAACACCAAATGACCTTTCTAGGGTTTGTCATTATGTCCTAGATGTCATCACACTTGCACAAATTCAACCCACTTTTCACACACTAGCCAAGTTCCTGGAAAATCAGAGTTCTGTGAGCTTTCTTGTCCAGAGCTGACTTTTGGGCCAAAAATGTCTTGGTTGTGATGTCCAGCTAAGCTGAGCAAGATTACTGTTTTCATTTTAGAAAAACAGACTGCAGTTCATTTATCCTCCGCTCGTTTATTACCTCCAGGATGCTTGAGCAACAGCGCAGAGTTGCGGGCAGATTTATGCTTCATATTAATGTAGCTTAACTCTGTAGATGATTATTTCACTACATGCTTGGCATGAAGGCTGCTCAGCTTATTGCCTTATCATGTTCTCCACATGCTGGTCTTTGAACGGTGTCATGTAATCCTGCCTCCAGCTGTGAGGTAGCTGCTGCTGTTTTCTCGTGACTATGGATAGTTGTGCGTTGTGTTGGGTTAACCGCTGTTCCATAAACCCAACCAAAACAGTGATTTGCCCCAACCATCTATCATGCTAGTTTCATATTTGTTGTTTCTACAGAGAGGCTTTTTTTCATTTCTCCCAGCTCTGAGGGAGGGGAAGGAATGTAGTGATCAGATGAAGAATGCCTCTGTGCTTGATGAGGCTCTGCCCCAGAAGTGTAAATGGTCCTGAAGGTGTGTTTATGTTTAGAGTCACTGGTCAAACTCATTCTGATTCAAACACCTTGAGGCAGAGTTCTGCACCAAGTTAGACAGGCAGAACAGTAAGGCTCTCGTAGTTGCTCTCGTAACGTATGTTTTGTTGATGACTAGATGAGCGCTTTCATGTCTGACGGCAGTCTTTAACTGATGTGTGTGATTTATATAATGAACCTACAGAACGCAAGGAGGAAAAATCAGAATGGTTCACACAGATGTTCTCCTGGACCTCCAGGGTCTTTTGTGTCAGCAGTTTCTTCATGCGTGCATCATTTTCTTGCTATAAGTTCAGTGGAAATCTGCCCTGTTTTCCCTGCCTCTGCCTGATATTCTGTTGTTAGATAAGGATGAGGATAAGCACAATGGGGGAATTGTCATTTAGAATCAAACAGATACATTCAATCGGTATGAAATAACAATCACCACCTGAGCACACATCGACACCTTTGCTATCTGTTTCATAGACTATGGCATTCTGGGATATCATTATTTGGAGTGATCAAAGCATGTCTTACACAGCTACTTGCATGCATTTCCATAACTTGCCCTGGGTGCACAGAGATGAATTACCTTGAGAGCCTATTTAGAGCTGAAATCTCATAGACCTGTAAATCAGAATAGTTGATACCACCTCAGAAATGGAGCGTACATTATTTATTTTTACTTTGGACCACAAGAAAAGGGAAATTGTAAGTATTTATTGAGGGACAACTCTGGGCACTTGTTTGAGGTTTTCAGTTGGGTAACTACTGCGTAGTAATCAAAAATCACCCAGGCTTCTCTTGAGAAAAGCCCAGATTGCAGTAAACAGAGTGAAACAATACAAACAGTATTAGAGGCAAAATTCACCCCCTTACACAAAACAAACCAATACCAAATTCTGATCTAAAGCATCTTCAATTATATGGATGCCTTTCAGACTTCTTCTGTTTCTTTTTTGTTTTATTCTTTGTCTCTTAACAGCGAGTACTGAAGTACCACCATCGTGCTCCAGTGGTTGTGAAAGCTGCTCGGAATACAATGGATGCACAAAATGTCGACCGCGACTTTTTATCCTTCTGGAGCGGAGCGACATTCGTCAGACTGGGGTGTGTCTTGCCACCTGTCCTGTAGGATATTATGGCATTCGCAATCGGGATGTGAATAGGTGCTCACGTGAGTATTGTTTAGTTCTCAACAAAGCATTCTTAAAAGAGTAATAAGGCTTTAATGAAGCTTCATATCTGAGTGAGAAATTCCTAAATAGTTTCTCCCACTTCTCCTCAAATCTCCTCATCTACTGAAGATGACTGATAACAGATCTTGCTCTTTCTTTTGTCACTGGCTGTACTTGGATGATCTACACAAAAACAGTTTAATGATATATGTCTCATGCCGAAGGAACACTCGTATGAAAGTAGAGAATCATTCATTACATGCAATTTACTGAGGAGCTCCACCAGTGGCATTAAACCAGCACGCCTTACCCAGCACAGCCGAGCCAGCGATCTGTTTTCTCTTACTTTGTGGGTGAAAAACAGGATTCAGGGAAAAAATCCAAAGCAAAACATTGGTAATACACTGTTTGTCTGTTTCTGTAAGGAAGTCTACATTGTTACTTTGGCCTGGAAATGTGGAGTTCATGTTAGTTCAGAGCTTGACCACCTTTTTCTACTCAAGCACTTACATCTATCTACATTATTTTAAAGGGATTTCCCCTTTATCTCCTTTTTTATCACAATGTGTTTTAGCACATTTACAAAAGCTATATAGACTTGTAATACTACTATATGGGAACATTTTACCATGAATGAAGGAGTATTAAGGGAAATTGTGGATGAACAAGTGAACTTTGTCTCTTGTAAACCAATTGGTGGTATCTCTATGGAGGTGGATGAATAGCATTTTCCTACTTCATGCCAGCAGAGCGTTTCTAGTTGTAAATTGAATGAACCTCTCCTTTTTGAGGCAAGGCAAATTTTGATAGCCAATTAGCGTGACCTACAGCTTGGACTCATTATATTTTTTTTTACTGGAAGAAAATGCCGCCTTTTGCTTTGCATGTTACGCTCTTGCATCACGTTTTTTAATGTCTCTCAGATGTTGGTGTGATTCAGTCCTTTTCTAAATGGTCATTAAAGGTAATCTCAATTCAGACATGACAGTGAAGGTTATTGCCTTGTGGTGTTTGCATTTCACAACAAAAGGCATGATCTGGATTTTCTTTAAAGCATTTTTTATAGGTACTCTCTGCAATAATCTAGTGACAACACAAACCTAATATGATCTAATATTCTAATATGTCCACTCTGTTTTACCATTACTGCCTAGTTTGCTGCATTGGGTGTAATATGAAATATTTGTATTTTGAGTGCATTCACCATTAGTGTATACTTATATTCTTATATATTTCTTTACTGTGTTATACAGAAACACATATTTTGCTGTCATGTCATGTGCTGTACTGGGTTATGGGAAGGCTACAGTGCATGTTAGC
>JBBPDE010000006.1:13982556-14001649 GCA_037974605.1 Nannopetersius ansorgii
TGTTATACAGAAACACATATTTTGCTGTCATGTCATGTGCTGTACTGGGTTATGGGAAGGCTACAGTGCATGTTAGCCCTTCATTTCAACCTTACTGCTCAAACCCCTCAGTGGATCACCCCCGCTATAATTATTCAATCAGCTGCTTGTATTTGATTCATTTCCAAATCCCCAAGATGTCTTGTTAGCAACATTTGTCTTACATTAAGGGTACATTTGTAAATGCTTGAGTGAAAAAGTATTCTCTCCAAACATCACAAATGTCAAATTTAGTTGTCAAGTTTTTTCAAGTAGTAATTGAGAGCAGAGGTTAAAACAAAAAACATTGAGTTAGAATACTCCAAAGCGCTCTCTTGTCTTTGGCCCAAACCCAGTGGAGTAGATATGCGTGTGTAACTGCCCCAAAGGTGTCTACTCAAAATGCTTTTTTGACAGTTTCCCATGTTGTAATACCAAAGTTTTTCGTATCTCCTGACCATTTAGTGTGATCATCTCACTGGAACCATTTTCAAAAACTTGCCTGATGTTAAATTGATATTGCCTAGATGCCGTTTAGAGAGAAAGCCGTTCCAGTGGCCAAGAATGTTTGATTCATGTATGAAACATTACGTGACATGCTTGAAAGTGGAGAGGAATGAATGAAACACTGGCTCTTATGAAATTTCCAAACTAGATAATAATGAAAGGTATAGTGTTTGGAAGAGAATTGTAGTAGTCCTGTTTGTAGGTGTCTGTTTTTCATCCCTACAGCGTTCATAATTGACCCCGATTTAAAGTAGTTTGGTTGGATGCTTGACTGAAGAAGTCAAGCTTGTAATGAGATGGCTGTGCAAGCAGCCGCACACAGTTCTGAAGTACAAGTCTTTGGGACTGGCCTTGCTCACCCCTGCTGTTGGCTGGCGGGGGGGTCAGGGGTGGACTTATGCTTTTAAAAGGTTTTGGGTGTTATTTATGGTATAGCTTAATGCCTGCATATATCGTCTCTCTCGATGATTGTTTTTCCCTCCTCCACCAATAAATCTCCAAACCACGTTTATTCAGCCTGCATATTTCACTTAAACATGTCCATGAAATATCATAGCTTCCTACGTGGAAGGTCAACAATATCCATTATGTATATATTTCACTCAAATCATCTAAAATTGATAGCTATTAAGTATAAATCCTCTGACAACATTAGGTAAACACTCAAAAGGACGTGGAAGGGGCTAGAAAGACTCCCTTAATATCTTCTTTTTGTGTCTTATCTTTTTCTTTCAGAGTGCAGAATAGAAAACTGTGCAGACTGCTTCAGTCGAACGTTTTGCGCAAAGTGTAAGGAGGGTTTGTATTCATACAGTGGTCGGTGTTACCACAGCTGCCCTGAAGGCTTAACCACTGTCAATAGCACCATGGAGTGTGTAGGTGAGTAAGACACAAGACAAAAAGCTGATGTGTCTACCTTTGATCTGCATGATGGCAATATTACCTGTAAACCCATAAATATGGTTTTTAAAGAGTTCTTTAGTAAAAGCAATAGGTTTGATCCCAGAAACAAATTATTTGAATGTCTAAGTGGCTTTAGACATTGTTTACATGACTGTTCTGTATAATGGAAACACCACTGTAAACATAACCCTTTTAAAAATGGTCCAAAAAAATATCTTGATATAAAACTATTTTTGGTGAGAGTGCCGAAACCTTGCACAAAAAGGCTGTACTTTTTTACGCACTACAGCACAAATATTTTAATGCAGACATGCTCCACAGTGTGCCTTGAAAATTGGTACAGCTACCCTATATGGTAAAAAGTATTGGGACACGTTAATTTTAAACATATTCAAATACGGTGAGTGTATCCGAAACCGCGCACTTGCGCACTTTTAGTTTGCTATTTTAGGGCGTAGTGCGCTGACACTGAAAACGAGCTAAAATCGCCCAGAAAGCGGAGTGCAGAACTATGCACACTATGTGCACTAAACGGGCGCCATTTTGACCACGTAGCGGAGGGGGCGGGACATTCAACGCGTTTTTTCGAGTTGGATAGTGGCGGCAAACAGTGAAATACAAGCCCAAGAGGAGGCAGCTGGTTGGTATAAATGTGAGTAACGTTACTAAAATTATTTTACTGATGTACACTGCGGTAAAACCGGCAGATATTTTGGCGGCTGAAGAATCGCGAGCAAATGTTAGTCCGTCATTTCCGCTAAGTGCAGAACGTTAGTGTTCCGTTTAGGACAGTGCTGACCCACGGCAGTGCGCACTACTGATTTACGCACTAAATCTCAGTGCACTGACAGTAGTGCGCGATTTCGGACACACCCATAGACTTTAATATGGAGTTGGTGGACCTCCTTTTGCAGACATAACAGCTTCTGCTTTTCTTGGAAGGCTTTCCGCAAGATGTTCAAGTGTTTCTGTTGGAATTTGTGCCCATTCAGTCTGTAGAGCATTTATGAGGTCAGGGACTGATGTTGGATGAGAAGTTATGTTAAAGTTAATCTCAAAGGTGTTGGATGAGGTTGAGGTCAGGGCTCTGTGCGGGCCAGTCAAGTTCTTCCACAACAAATTCAACCATGGCTTTATGGACCCTCCTTTTTGCACTGGGGCACACATTTGGAAGCATGGTGTTGTCCAGTTGTAATGCAGAAGCGTTAAGATTGCCCATCAGTGGAAATAAGGGGCCTTGCCTAAACCCAGAAATACAAGTGTGTCCCAATAATTTTGTCCATATAGTGTAGCTCACTTTAAACGTAAAATATGCAAGGAATATTTCTTAACAGTATACTACGTGACTAAAATTGGTCTCTCATTTAGAAGTAATCTTTTAAAATTTACTTTAAAATTGTAATGAACAGGGAATCTGCAGGTCAGGCAGGCTAGATATTTTCCATGGATGTTGCTTTTATGTATAGTACTAAAAGAGAAGAACCCAGACCAGCAGGATCTCTGTGATACATAAATGTTTTTAGTTATTTGAACAGCATGGCAGCCAGCGAAAAAAGGCTAGCAGACTACTCACCTAATATTTTGAGTTAGGGTATAAAGATAAATTCACTGTATAAAATACTGTACAAACATATAAAGTAAAGAACCTTCTGCTTGAAAGTAGCATTGTACTTTTTCTGAAGTGTAGACCACTGTTAATTATTTTGAAACCAGTTTTATTGTTTGGCCTTGAAAAATCATGAAAACAAGCAACAAACCAAACAAATCACTAAATTACTCAATTACTTATATAATTGATAGTAACAGCTTTATTTGATGGTGCACTCATGTAGAAATAAGTATTCTACTATATTCCTAGGCCAAAATTAAATTGTGTGTTATTTGACATATTTTGCCATCATTATAAATGGTGATTCGCTCCACTGCAAATAAAAGTATTGGATTACAGCATTACTTGAACAAGACAACAGTATTGTACTTAGAGTATACCTTACATGCATATGTAACTCAAAGCTTGCAAATGAGCTCTTTGTAGTGGTATGTAAGCTTGGTGCTTATTCAAGAGACAAGATTCTGTTTCCAAACAAGGGAAAGACAGATGTAGATGTTATGAAAGTACAGAGGTTGAAATTCATATGGGAGTCCCCAGTCTTTCCTCAAAAGTATATCTGACCCACACCATTTTATAATACAGTTTGTGCTTCACTGCAAAGCAATCATAGCAATGGTTCAAGAGGAAACCTGCTGGGATATATACTGTTTTTTTCCACCCTGTTCTCCTCTTTTCTCTGGGGTTTCTCAATCGCTAGTGAAAGGAACGTTGGAGGGAGGCCTGCTGGATGATAAGGACTTTATTGATTTATTTTGAAAATTGTTCTGGCATAAGTAAGCAAACACAGTGCTAATAGCATTACTCCCAGAGACTGACCTGGCTTCCCCAAGCTGCTTGGCTTTTAAGTGAGGAGCTTCATCTCATAAGGCATCACCCATGCTCCCTTACCTTCACCAGGGGTTCAGTCCAGCACTTCTTATCATATATTTTTCTCCCTGTGATTGTTTTTGGCAGTGTCAAGTTTCTTTCAGCCACTCTGCCACACGCACTACCAAAAAATGAAACTTCCAGATACTCGCGAAAGCCGCAAGAACAAACATTAAATGTTGAAATTTAACCGAAAACAGCTCAGACCACATAGAAGCCATGACTGGAGCTTGACAGAATGTCGTAAGGTTGGAGAAAAACGAAGCTCACCGCATATAATTATAACAAAAGCCGTGAGGGCGAGCAACAGAATTTGAGTGGTGCTGTATATTACCATGAATTTCTTTTTCCAGATACTATTTCCTCCATATTTGTTTGGAGTAACGTTTGACCTACACTGAGTAACCCTGAGCCCAGAAAAAAAAATTGTCTTCTTCTTGTCCAGAAGATCGCTGTTCATCTTTACTTTTTTGTGCTTGTTCTAGTGCAATGTGAGCTGGGGGAATGGAGCCAGTGGGGCACTTGCATGAAGAAAAACAAAATATGTGGTTTCAAAAAGGGTAATCAGAGCCGTAGGAGGGAGCCCACACAGCCCCCGAGTCCAGCCACTGTCACTGCGTTGGCCTCTACCTGCACTTCAGAGACTGAATCTCGGAGGTGCACTGTGCAAAAGAAGATCCCCTGTGCAAAAGGTAAGTCATGGGGGAGACATATTTGCAAGCATGAGCAAATTATTTTATAGGGGTGGCAAGTATCAATATTTTTTTATTTTACATTATTAATATATTTAAATGTATTTAATATACTTTTCTTTTGGTACATACATGTTCTCTGATAATATTGCTTCCGAAGTCCAAAAAAACATTCTTCTCTTGTGTCACAGTGGATATTTAACAAAGGAATTAAATGGAAAGTTTAATTCCCACTGGTTCTGCAGGCATCCTTGGCAGAGAGTCCAGTAGAGCACATTTGGCTCTCTGGGTGGGTTGGATTGCCCTCCATCTCATTCTAGTAATGCCTGGCGACTGATGTAACAGAATTAGCAGTTAACTTCTCCTCAAAGTGTGTTATGCTGTCCAGTAATGCTGCGTTAGCAGCCATATATAGAGGCTAGCATGTTGTGACTCAGAGGAAACTTATGCTAGTCTTCAACCTTTCACTGTTGGTGGTATTGTAGGACAAGGGGGAGGGAGTATAAATCCTTAGATAAATTCCTTATGTATTATAAATCATTTTAATGGGTGAAATAAATCATAATGTTTTGCAGAATGCAGTGCTTTCTGTATCTTGAAACTTTCTGCATCATTATATTATTTTGTATCCTATCGTTGACTCACAGAAATAATAAGGGAATCTGTACAGCCAACATGCCCCTCATGCATGTGTTGTTCAACTAGGCTAAGCTCATCAAACTATAATGTTAAAAAAAATCTTCACATCTTGGACTTGGCATCCTTAACCTGGTTTGTGTTTGTTCGTGTAGCATAAGGACATAATGTTTGTGTCACAGTGGAGCATAAACAAGTCTGTGAATATGAACAGTAAACAACCGGGAGCACAGCTGGCCGGTCTTCTGTGCATCTCTGGCACTTGATCAGAAGATCAGGCTTGTGTTTATTGTTTTCACTTACCAGATTCTAAGGTTAACAGCAGTATGACGTTCAGGCACTTGAGCGGAGATGGAAATCAAATGGGCCCGCATATGAGGGGTTTAAACGAGTTGTGAATAAAGTATTTAGGCTGACAGATTTAGTCATTTCATTCAGTTGAACTCACCTGCCTTGTGGAATAAAAACAAGCCACAGTCATTTGCTGGCAGATGTCTCATTTACACTTTGGACCTGAGTAAAAGAGGCTGGGGAGTTCTGTGAAAAACGTTCACTGTTCACTGGCCAGTGCGCTGCTGTGGTTAATAATCCCACTGGCCATGCGATGCTTTAAGTTTATATGATTTGCAGCAGAATCAAAGACATCATGTTTGGTCAGCTTGTTTTCATGAACACTGAAATTATCTGCCTTGCTCATAAAATGGACCTCGCTGAACTTCAGAACTCGAATCGCATTAAGGTCCAGGAGAGGTTGCTGAGGTTTGGCTCTTAGAACTGTTGCAGATGGTTGTTTTTACACTCCTCTCTCAACATCATCTATCGGTCTTTGGTCCTGTTGCATTAAAACAGTCTGCTCACATCAAGTTATTATACATCAATAACTGAGGATGCTTGTGAGGTTTCTGAACTAGATGTGCAACCTCTCATTAAGTTAGACGGTAGGTAAGTGTGGTAGTTAAAAGCGACTATTGTTAAAGAGAGCCCTTTTTAATCATGAAAAACAGCGCACTGCACAACTCAAGCGCCACTTTTTTTTTTAAAAGTTTCTCATTCTCTTATCTTTAAAGAGTTCCAAGTAGGCTGAAGAGCATGTTCTTCTTCAGAAAAGAAGCGGGCTCCATGTTGGACCGGGTATGACAGCACCATCTGAGAAATGAGAGGTGAATTTACTCTGCATGACGCCCTCATTGTGGAAAGAATTTCAGCCCCGGGTCCATAAGAATAATTAACAGTGAAATATTATAAACTACCCCATAAAAGCCTGCCAGATTTTTAAACTTGTGGCCACTTGTCGTAAAGAGAACGGTAAGAGACATGGGTGTGTTGCACTGATGAGGCTTGACGTGTGGGAAGACATTTGTTTGAAGCTTAAACGTTTATGTTCACTATGTGAGTGTAGAGATAGCACTGTTTATTTGTCTCTGCTGTTCATTCCAGTAACCTCAGCTTGTGGTGTGGTGTGAATGGGAGAAACCATCCTGTTCTGTAAACTAATGAGAAGGTGTCGGAGCTCTTGACCTCCTTTTTTCCCCCGTGTGTAAATGAGCACCGCGTGCTAAATTAGCGAGGCTGTTAATACATCTGCTAGAATTGGCCGACAGGGTTGCTGTAAAAATCACAGGGGGCAGCGCTTGTATAACACAGTGATTTACTGGTCTGCAGAACTCACGCTTTGCGTCGTTTTGGCCAGGCGCTGGCTCTTTTTTCCTCCCTCTTCCTGTAGCTTAATAAATAGGTTTGCACGAAAGCCGAATTTGTGGAACGCATGATTGCCTTTGTCAGGCTCTGGTGTTTAGGTTGGATTGAGGGGAGCTGTAATCACTGCTGTCATAAATGAATGGAGCCTGCCCCTGCCCCATTAGTGTTTTATCAGAGGCGAGCTAATGAGCGCCCTATGTGCTGAGCCTGAGGCTAGGGTTCCCCTCCTTCTGACTGATGGGGGTTTTGCTCTCTTTAAACTCACTTTAACCTGCAAATCATCATTATCAGAGTCTAAGAAGGAGGTGTATTGTTTACTTGAGGCTACTAAATTCCTTTCGTGAGTAGGAGTGTTCTCCACAGAGCAAACTGCATTGCGCCAGAGGCCCTGTGAAAGTGGAAAACTTTGTGTGTGCATCTAGAACTCTCCAGGTAGCCCCTTTACTCAGTGATTCTTCACGGAAGTAGCCCAGAAAATCACGCTCATGGTCCGAACTATTACCTTCTATCTTTTGCCAGGCAGCTGTTAAATAAACATCAGGAATTTAAATGATTACACATTTTGTTGCAGGAGTCAAACTCTATTAAATTGTTGAATGTTTAGAAGTGTACTGCCAAAGCCTTTAAAAATTTATATTTGAAAAAAAAGAATATATCACTTATTTTGTGTACAGCTCTTACTAGCTCATGAAAGAGGTTGAAGGTTAGATACATCACTCCATGACAATTAGATCCTGTTTATTAGTAGATAAAATCATTGTACTACATTAATAACATTAATTTGGTAGAACATTGCCATGCACACGAGTAGTGTTTGGTAAACACACAGTAAGAGTGTTATACAATCAGAAGAAATGGCTGTTTTACACGTTCCTTGCACGAAAAAATGCGTCAGAATTCGGAGAGGTTTGCCGTCTGATACATCAGTGTGCTTTCCTCTCCATGAGGGTGGCACACACCATCAGTGAGATTCTGGAAATTCTGATTGCTTCTCTGACTTTCAAAACTATTTGTTTACGTGGAAAAAAACAAATGGTCAAATTTCTTGTCTCTATTGACGGAACACAAATTATTGAATCAGACTACAAATCCTTTCTGCCTCTGCTTGGATGATGAGCCTGTAGTTTTGAAGCTGTATCAAATTGAGGACCTGCATTTGAATGTGAGTTCTGGACCTAAATTCTGAAGATTACAAAAGCACAGGATATTTTCAAGCAGCTGGCATCAGGCAAACATTGCTTCTAATTATCGAGCAAAGAGCTTCTGCATATGCAGAAATCAATTGCTACTAAATAGCTCATTTATTTTGTCCTTCAGTCTTTTTTCAGATAAGTGGAGACAAAATTTACTGGTACTGTAATTAATTGCAATTCGGTTGTGGTCTGGTCGGATGAGTGCCATATCCATGGTGACAACACAGTTCTGTTCTTACGATAGTGACGTAACACACCCTAGCCTAAGTCACTTATCTATACTAACACAGTTGTAAAATCATAATCTAGCAAAAGGGAAAAAAAATACTGTATTGTACTAGTGGTGCAACGGATCAAAAAAATCACGGTTCGGATTGGATCTTGGTTTTAAGTCATGGATCGGATCAGTTTTCGGATCAGCATAAAAGACGAGACAAATTAAACTTTTCATTTATTTAAGTATTTTTGCACATTAAAAACATTCCACACAATTATATAACGACAATATAGGGCATAATTATTTCCTTTAATGTGGACACAATCAAAAACAACTTTAAAATGCAGTTTAAGGTATTATTGCTTCTTACTTTGAACATGGAGAATAAAATAAAACTGTCCACATAATCAAAAAAAGAAAGAAAGAAAGCAAAGCAGACGTGAGCTTATTATTATTATTTTTTTTCAAAAAGACGAAGATGCCTAAAAACGCGTGGAAAACGGGAGGCGCGTCGCTTTCTCCTTCTTTCCAAAAGCGCTCAGGGGCTTACGCTTCGGAAGCGTCTGTCGTTGCTAAGCAACCATCAGCCGCGCTCTCCATTTCCACCAACGAAAACCCCTTGCTGTAACTCTGCTACACGGTTTTCAACACGACGCGGCACAGACACGCCTGAAGAAAACGTTGCAGGTTGCGGTTGATACTTGCGTCATCACTATTTTCGTCGCATAAAAAAAAAAATTCGGTGGTCGAATATTCGGTGCATCCCTAGTAACTACTGTATACTAGGAACACTCCTAGTATGTTGTTTTGGAGATTCTTTCATCCATTTGTCTGGTCATATAGAACTGACTATATCCCTCAACAAGTGCTATTGTAGCAAGGTGATCTAAGTTATTCACTTCACCATGTTGTGGCTGAATGGTTTGTTTCCAATATCTTTTCGTTTATACCGAAATAGTAAACAGTTTATTCTTTAATTTTCTGAGCTGCTCACCTTAACCTGGGTTGGAGCCTAGACAGGTTGTCAATTTATCGCAGGGCAGACACAAGCATATTCAGGCATACAGTGACAGATAGGGGCAATTTAGCATTTCACTGATGTGCAAGTCTTTGTACTGTGGGAGGAAACTGGAGCTCCCAGCAGAAAACCACAGAGATATGGGGGGGAGGTGCGGGAATGCAAACGACACACGGAAAAGACTTGGGCCACCTGGCTAGTAATATTGAACCTGGGCCTTTCTCCCTGTGAGGTCACTGTGCTAACCACTGATTCTGGTAAATATTTACATTTGTCAAAAAAAATAAAAGCCCAAACAAATAAAAAGCTGTTATGTTCAGGCCTTAGCAACTTCTGGTGACCACTAATCACCGCTATTAAATATGACCATATCTTACATTTTTCATGTCATTTATGTTTTCCCTTGACATTCACTTACGAAATGTGTGGTTTTATGTACCAAAACAATCATAATTTATTTATGCATAACAATTTTCAGACCTTTCTTTATCCCTTAGAATTAAACAGGGTATTTTTGTTATTGTGGCTCATACTGATGTATGTAAATGATTTCTGTTCTGACTGACTACTTTGTATTATGGCTTATTTTAAAATGAGACTGAGCTAAAAAAAAAATAATCTAAAAATCAGTCTGGGTAAAACATTTGAACTTAAGAAGGTAGAGCCTGAAATGCTGTAGGCTGAATAGGTGCATATATGTAAATGTGTTGGTTTTGGTCACACC
Source organism: Nannopetersius ansorgii (assembly GCA_037974605.1). Lineage (NCBI taxonomy): Eukaryota > Metazoa > Chordata > Actinopteri > Characiformes > Alestidae > Nannopetersius > Nannopetersius ansorgii. The sequence continues at coordinate 13,992,642 of JBBPDE010000006.1, forward strand.
ACAAAAATAGCTAACTATTAATCAGCAGTTTCTGAAACATAATTAATGTCTATATATGAAAGGTACATACTAGAAATTTGACTATTTAAAATGTTGATATACTGCATCAAACTTGTGTTTTTCCATTATATGGGCTCTTTAGTGGCTTGCATAAACTGTGAAGGGTTATGTAGTATAACACCCCATGGGTAAATGGTTACTTATCACATTCAAAGTCTGGAGACTGTTATCAAAATGCAGAACAGATGAGCAGTTTTTCGAGTCCTTAACGAACTGAGCACCAGATAAAGGAGTACGCAGTGGCCGTAAGGCTCATGTCATCAAACACGGTGCAAATGCTCTCCAGTCCCATATGAGTGTTGACTCGGTTTCTAGGGAACACTGAGACTCACAACACCAACTTCATAACAAACATCAGTCAGCACAGAGGCCTCATTCCCCCTACAGTAGTGCTGCTGAAGCATGTGTTCCGTTCCTTTTGCTTTTGACTATAACTTGCTATGGTTGGCACTCATACTCAAGTAAAGGTATTGCTATATATTGGCTCAGACAGAAGTAAATGTGGGCTAGAACAAATTACTTGAGTAAGAGAAAAAGTATCAGCTTGACAAAATTGAATACTGAATTGCTGCGGTGGAGCATTGATCTACATAGGAACTGACCTTTTTTAGGTTCTTTTATCGCTGTTAGGGTATTTTGGGGGGAAAAATAAATTACAAAAACTGATTTAAAGCCAAAGCGTGATATGGATGCAATAGCTAAGTAACTGTCTGGATGCTGCCGCCAATAAAACGAAATGAAATTTAAACACTGGAGACTTAGTAACTCGATACAAATGGCAGTTGTGACAGAAGCGCAGCTGATGGAAAAGTTGATCCTTTTTTCATTTGTGCTCTTATTTTTAAAAGTGACATGTAATGGAGCAAATGGACCTAATTACTACTCGGCTCTGTCAAGTGTACTTGAAGTGTGGCTGAGAGATAATATTGTACATAAGACTCTAACTGTAAGAGCTATATTGATATTCAAAACCGTGGTAGTCTGGGGATTTGTAATCATATCACTGCCTTTTATTTGGAACGTCTCACATTCAAGCTCGGTTGTATTTCTCTCTCTGACCCCAGGACTCTGAAAGCCTCTCTAATGGATGTTTGCATTGATGAAGTAGTTATGCACTTAAAATAAGTGACAGACCCATACACACATGGAGCTTAGTTGTGAGAGGGTGCTGGGAGGAGCGCTGTTCGAGTAGTGTCTCACCTTGGCCAGCTTCAGTGTTTATAAAGGCCATTATGTTCCTTCAAGCTTTCTCTCCCTGAGTGTTGAGACTTCTCCAGTCCAGGGCGTCTACCCTCACAAGGCCTTGATTATTACTGTCTGGGCCGCAGTTATGGCGTACAGAGTGCTGTTGTGTGTTCCCTGTCAGCTTCAAATGGTGCTGGGTTGCATCATGATGGCGTTTACAAATGACTCAGCACTCTTTCTTTATACCCAGAGTTGATGAAAGTGAAACTTTTTTTTTCACCCCGCCCCCCCAAATTTCACAGTTCAAACCCGAACTTCATACTTGAATACAGTGTGACAACACACAAACGTACATGTTGGACAAAATGTACCAGAAAAACACTGTTGCTTCATTTCAAACAAGGAACAAGAGGACAGACAAACAACTGGTCAGAATACATTAAGAAAATACTATGAACTGGCATCCAGAGATATTTCTATACACTTCTTGTTGTTTACAGGCTTCCTATGATTGGTCTAACACAGGTATGCACAACTCTTGCCTTGGAAAGCCATTTCCCATCACAGTTAAGTAATTTCCCTACTCTGATAATCAACAAATTTCAGTAGGGAAATCACCAAACCAGCCCTCTAGGACTAGAGTTGTGCATCTGATTAATTGAGTTGCTTAGAGTTTTAAAAGTACTGTCAGAAAAGCTTTGATATCAATAATATTACAACAATAATATATTATCATTCTTCCCCTCCCCTACACAAAGTAGATCCATGACCAATCCAAAGAGATTTGACTCCAAATCACAGCTGTCTAGTCTTATCTGTAAAGGACCAGTGCAGCAGCAAAGTTTTGTTTGGAAACAAGTAGGAACTCATCTGATTCTACTGTTCTAACTCTTTAAACAGTTGATCAGGTGTGCTTTTGCTTTGTTTTAAATAAAACGTCTACAGCCACACTAGCCCTTTGTTGAAAAGATTACACACCCCAGCACCAAATGTCATATATGCTCTGCAAATGTTCTAAATGTGTTTGAATTTGTTTGTCTCATTCAGGTGACAAGGGGACGACTTCAAAGAACAGAGGACCACCAAATGGAAAAGGCCGTGGCCGGGACTCCAAAGAGAGTACGAAAGGGGGTGGCAAAAGAAAAAAGCCCCCAAATCCAGCTACTACTGCTCCTTCCATTATAACAAGCACCGTGACCTAACCTTGCAGTGGCGTATAGTGGTGGACTAACGAACGGAAAGAACATGGTCTACCCCAAAGGCTGCTGAAAGTCAAGCGGATGTTGAAAAGGAATAATGCTGCTGCGCATTCATAAAAATGCTCAAAGAGAACTGGAGGATTGCTGCAATAAATAATGAACTATGTACTGTATTAAGCTAGGCGAGGAGTAGGGGAAAGGCATTTGTCTGTGCAGTTGGAAGCACTTTGAAAGACTCTACTTCTGAAGTTTGTTCTTTTATTAGCCGGCGTGTAACGAGTGTTTGGCTGGCAAAATTTGCTCGTCCCGCGTTTCATTTGATCAAAGACTTCTGTAGCCACACCATGGACGACTGTTCAAATGAGGTCTTCCATCCTTCCATGATTTCAGAACATTTAAAAGCCGTTAACATCCTTGTTACTGGTTTCCTGGTCTCACTTTAATTGGTTTTCCTGCTCCAGTGTTGGCTCTGCTTACTTTTGTGACAGGTACCAAACAGATGGAATCTGTTGGTGCGCAATTTGTACAAACAGGCATGTGGGGAAATGAACACTATTGAGATACTTTAGTTTTTTATGTCTATTTTATAATGAATCAAAAGTAAGTCACTGGAACTAATTTGTGGTCTGAGAGAGGGAGAGAAAGATTTTATTTTGGTAATGATCATTTCTTTTGACAAAGTGATTCAAAATCGATTTGAAAGGAAGACGACGCCTGAAGTCAGAACAAACTTGAGCAATGGTTTGTTTTACAACGCTTTCCACTTCTTAACTGCATTAGCTACACCAAGTATAACAAAAGACTGATCAAACAAAGCACAGTAATCTTCACAGATTAGGAAGAAGACGAATGTAATATTTGTATTCGAGTTGTTTGTGATCTGTGGTTGAGTGTGTGTATATATGTTTGTATATGTCTGTTCTTCTAAGGAGGAAAGAGGGATGAAGGTGGTGTGAATGCCCAGAATGGTCTGTGAGAAGATGAACTTTCTCATCTATGTATAGGTCTTTTGGAGTATGTACCGTACATCTATGTTAGATTACAGTACGCATGCCCACTGCAGTGACAGAGACATGGGAATATTGTACCAGCACATATTTCACTATCCTCAACATACCATACAGCAATCTGCATGCCATATGGCTGCTCAGTTATAATGCATATACCTTTGCAACCGGGAAAGATATATTTAGCACATAATCCGTAATGCTCTGCAGTATGCACCAGTATCAGAGAAGGCAACGCTCTATCATACAGGTGATGCAATTTAACTTTCAGCAACAGTTTTTATTGCATTTTCTTGTTCTTTTTGCTTGACACCAACGTATTTGCTTCCTCAATAGAAATTCACCATAGACATTCATGGTGTGAATTCTAACACTGAAATCATCAGCTTCAGTTTATATCGGTTCTGATCGCTTTATTAATACAATATACTTTATGTTATTGTATACCTTATTATATGAAACTCCTGCATAAAAGAAAATGTACAATTTACTTTAATAAAACCTTGGATGCAGTAAATACTCTGAAGCATGTGTTGGGAACCCATGACTGGAGTGGCCACTGACTCTACACTATTACATTTACTTGCATTTTCATCTGGAAAATTATCTGATATAAAATTTTTAATTTGCATTACATTTATTTGAATTTTGTACAAATAAAGACTATAGTATAGACGTTCACTTTCTCCCATAGCTGGCTCATATTTTTTTACATTTCTTACAGAAGGCCATTCATTTCCTTCTCTTCATCACAATTGTGATTTCTAACAATTGACATTCTGTATATAATACTGTGAGGTAGAGGGTGGATCTACGCTTACCTACATTTTCATCAAGAGGGTATTTTTACTTGGAGGAAACAAATCATCCTACATAGATGTCGAGATTATAAAGTAATGACTACTCAAATAAACCCTCATAGAGTTACTTTTTACCACCGTGAATGGTATCATTTTGACCTATTTATGCACAATGATTTCTTCATCAATAAAGTTACTCGACTCATGTTTCATGTGATTGACTCTATGCTATAAATGTCACACAGTCATGTGCACATGGTTGAGGATTAATCAGAGTTTGAGTCTCAAAGTTGTTAACCAAATTTGCAAACTGAATTTGTTTAGTGAACACTTCATGAGGCAGGTTCCAAGATTTATGCTTTAGCTGGACAACTGAAGTCCAGAATGTGATTTGTCAAGTAGGAATGTCTGAGCCTTGTCTTAGGCTCATGTTATCTGGAGAACTTCTGTTTTACAGAGTACCATTTACCATTAATACAAAAAATGTAAAAGAGAGAAACATCACATACTCATTTAAAAAGTGGGGAAATGGGCAGTCAAAATTCAGGTAGTTAGTCCACCAGCGAGTCAATGATTAAAAAATGTAAGTTATATGCCAAAATCAATCCATCAGAAACAGGACTGCTGTTCTTCTGAATGACTAGGAGGGGAAATCGCTGCTTCCAGGCCATGACTTTAAGCAACAAGACGCCATCTTGGGAGGTGGATATGTGCGTGCTCTCCTAATACAACACAGTGACCAAGGGTCAAAATGCACAGCGATAGTTGGCGCCGGGGCGAGAGCTGTAAAAGTAGAGACAGAAATAAAAACTAATGATGTGTCATCGCCAGGGGGGAAGGGTCTAGCGAGGCCCGCAACCCCAACAGCCGTTTCTCATTACAGAGGGGAGGGCAGGACAACGGTAGAGAGTTCACCGTAAATTACACTTCTATCCCCCTTCCTGACCATAAATTCTGCCGCTGACTCCGTGGGATGCAGCTTTCCCTCTCATTCACCCTATTCCTCTTTTTCTCACCCCGCTCGCTGTCATTTTCACTTCTCGCCCTTTTCTTCTCACCTCCCTATCTCACCCCTTTTCTCCATCTTTCTCGCTTTCTCTCCCCAGTGGTAGATTTGTTGATGGGATCTCTGATGAGGTGTCCTGTCCTGGATGGACTCTGCTGGGAATTGTCAGTAAGAAGTGTTTTTGTTCACTTTTCATCTTGAAACCTCAGTGAGACCACACTGGCATTTGGAGCTGGACCAACTACTGCTTAATGGGAGTGGGGTTGACATCATTCCTGTGTTGATTTCACCCCCTCTTTTAATAAGAGCACACTCAGGTATAGAGTCTGGCTTTCTCTCACAGATGGCTCATAATCACTTTCAGATTTATTGGAAGATCAAAGAACATTCATTTCCTTCTTGTCACACATTACAAATGGGATTTCTACCACCGCAGACTCAGTAATACTATGACACATGGAGAGTGGATGTTAAGAATTTACCTGAATTAAACAGAGCAGAGAAAAATCAAGTCAAAATCATAAAAAAACTTGAAGAAAAGGCAAAAATCAGTGGATGACATCAAGAGGCAAGGCATAATCAAAAAGCACGGTAAAAAAATCCCAATGAAAACCAAAAATACAAACATACAGAAGCCTTAAGTGATGTCAAAATATACACACATATATTTTAACAAAGAAAAAAAACAAGCTTTCTACCAAAAAGCTCTCTTTTATTTTTGTTTCATCATGTTTGTTGAAGAAACTATGATAATCTATAAACAAAGCCATAAAAGTCTCAACAGATATATGAAATGTATAGTTCTTATATAATATCCAAAGTATTATTTCTAAATGTATATACATGTATTCTATATTTTTAAGTCATTTCTTTTAAATGTCTTGCTAATACATTCATATAGTGTCAAATTGGTGCAAAGCAATAACATTAAATATAAATGTATATAAATGCAAGAAGCAGTTGGGGCAGCTGGTGGCCTAGTGGTTAGAGCATTCACCCTGTCATCAGAAAGTCCAGGTTCGATTCCCAAGACTGCTAGGCACCTCTGAGGTACCCTGAGCAAGGTACCGTCCCCACGTACTGCTCCCCGGGCACCGTGTTCATGGCTGCCCCCTGCTTCACTTGGTGAATGGGTTAAATGCAGAGGAAGAATTTCGTGCTGTTCACACAGTGTGCTGTGGTGTGTTCACGTATGACCGAATCTTCACTTCAGTTGTCTTGTTCTTAACATAGCACTGAAAAAGTGGGATGAATTCGGTACTGTCTTTTCTATAGTCCCACTTGTGGGACTAGAACAGGTTTTTCTTATTGTATTGTGGGTTTATCTTCCAACATAAACCTGAATCGCGCAACATTGGGGTTACTTCCGAAGGCACAATCTTCTGATGGCCACCCAAATGCAACAGAGTACATAGGGGAGGGGTGAGCACATGAAGGCTGAGTGTGGGCTAACAGTTCTCTTTAGAGCCTGGCCCACCTCAGAAGCACCTGTCAGCAACTCTGACTGCTTCTACTGTAACTCTTGTTTACAGAGAGACCTCATGAGCTAAGAAATTTTTTTTTGCTTAGCAGCTAATGTCAAATTTCTAGTGTCTCAATTCTGTGTAACTCTTCTCTAGGATTTGTATTTTTCAGGGGCACTTGAGGCCACCAGGCTCCAGCACATCATGGCATTCACCAATTCCCTATTTTTTCCTCTCCAGTCAAATCATAAGTGAATCCAGCTCTCCTCAGATGAACTCAGGGATTCCCCCTGAGAGAAGCTTGCTCTTCAGTTTGCATCTCTCCCTCGCTGAAACACAACAGCCCTGCGCATGGCTCAAGATCTGAAGCAGGGGGGAAAGGGGCCAAAATCAGGAAGGTTCAAAAGGGGTGCCTCTGGAACTGTGTGTGATGGAGTGTAAAAGCAGGAGGATTTATACGCTGGCAGTATGTTTGTATTGTCTACCATTGAGCTGCTTGTGCCAAAGTAGGAGATCATATGTTTGACCAGGCCTACAGGCATTTAAAGCAACAATCTGTTTCTTTAAATTATCACTGGCAACAATTTATTTACTAGTCTGAAAATAGAAACTAAACTGTAGGCCTGTTGCAACAATTTTATGAAACGAGTGCTGCAGTAAAACTATGCTGTTAAAGGCATTTTTTCCATGTACACGTGCAGTTTATGCTGCTATGTACAATGAAAGGAAATGTGTGAATAAAGAAGCATTCCTTTTGCTTTATATGATACTCTCTTGTCACGTTTCATGCCTCTTCACTTTGTACTTATAAATATGAACCAAGGATATGTGTTTATAAGCTTACACAAACATATGTTTAAAAAACTGCAATTATAGCTTGAAGAAGTCTACAGTAAAAAGTAAATACCTTTTGGCAGCACTGTAGTTCAGTTGTGGCATATTCTTCTTGGCAAATCATCTTCAAACCTCCAAGCTAATGGAGCTCTGTCAGACCTGGCTTTTCTAAATCCTCTGTAAATGTTCAGTGAAATTTAAGCTAGGAAATTGGTTGGGCCTTGCAAGCATTTTCAGCTATTTTAGTTTTAGTTTTTTTGACTGAAAGTCTATGCCTCTATTTTGGTGCACGAGATTCAATTTTCCTCTGTTTTTTTCTAGTGCATTGCTCCATTCATGCTTTCTTCTGTGATGTGTGATGCCCCAGTACCACTGCAACATGCAGTAAGTTACATAGAAGCAGCCTAACAACAGCAGATTGTTCCAAAAGGGTTCTGATTTGTGTAAATGCTTGTAATTTTTAGGCATTAATCTCTATGCGTCTATCTTAGCATACAACTTCCGTTAGTAGTGACTGTAGTGTAGTTCTTACTGCGTGTAACTCTTGTTTCTGCTGCTATTAGGGGTTCCTGGATCTCTTTTTACGGGACTGTTGGTTCTTGCCTGACTTCCTCATCATTAGTCTGAGAGAATTCTTGGACATGCACCTGTCTGGGGATGATCAGTTGTGATTCCTTGAACTGAGCTTTTTCTGTTTGTCTCTTTGTAGCTCTTTGGTAGCAACTTGATTTATTTTAAATATTTACTTTAAATCATGTAATACATACTAACACATTGTTGCACATGAAACATTTAATTATCTGTGTAAATTGGTTTTACTCCATCAGCTTTAGTATATAGCCCTTTTGTGTAAACCAAATAAATATATTCTTAACCTCTTTGCCTTTTTTTATTTTTATGATAATAATAAAAAATGCACAAAAAGTGTTCGTTCATCTGCATAGTTGTCCAGTCTTCCATGAGAAGAAAAAAAATTGTAGTAATTTGAACAGGTGCAAAGGGAAATCTATTGCTCCAACACATTTTTAACTTTAATTTCTCAGTACAGGTCCCCTCTGGAAACTAGGCATGCACAAACTCAAGGCAGTTAGAGCTGTGGGCAAATACACTGATATGGCACTCATCAAACAGCAGGTGGAGACAGGCTATGAGACTCATATGCGTGTCAGATTGAGCACACTATGCCTCTGTTGTGAAGCCAGTGGCTGTGCAGTTTGGCTCTTCCAGGTGCTTTACTCCAGCATCCGAGGAGCCAAGAATCAGGCAAGGCCTGGCTGGGAGTCCCACATACATCTGCATACATTCATAGTCCCTTGTGGATTTCTTGCGAATGTTAGCAGGACCTTCTAGTTTAACTATCGTGATATTCACCATACCGGACATAATAATAATAATAATAATAATAATAATAATAATAATAATAATAATAATAATAATAATAATAATAATAATAA
>JBBPDE010000006.1:14024704-14036954 GCA_037974605.1 Nannopetersius ansorgii
ATTCTTGTTTTAAAAATCCTCCTGATACGGCGCCGTAGGCAGGAGAGGAACAAACATCGCCGCTGCTACTGGGTTCATCCTCTTACTGCACATCGTCAGATCAAAGGGACGTTTTTTGTGCTTTTTGAAAAAGTTATTCAACTACACTCGCAGTTGCCGTACAGAATGATGGGACATATTCGGTCCTCCAGAACGTCAACCGAACGCCATGGAAACGCCATAGCGACATTTTCCTCGTGTTCGTGGGGATTTTGACGCCAAGAAAACATTGCATGCAGCGTTTATTTGACGCCATCCGAGCGCCGGTGCTGAACGCCCGTGTGGACCCTTTGATTTGCTTCAATGAGCAGAAAAACGGACGGCGTTCAATAGGCGCTCACTTGGAGTCACGAACTCCAGAAAAACGCCTGGTTCAGACGCCCGTGTGAACGAGGCCTAAGTCGTTAAAAAAAATCAGACAAGCATTACTCAGATTTTATAGTCTCTTCAACTAATCTGTGAAAAAGGTTAACTATGTTTCTAGGAATTAGCTCTGAAAAGACCCTTCTATTAAAGTAGTAGGTCCGAAGTGTTGGGTTTCTGAAGGTCATGTGCCTACATGTATTTCTGCATTTAGCGCAGCTTGTTAAGAGCAGCTGTGCTGTGCGCTGTTGTGTTATGTGTTTAAACTGTGAAAGAGGGTGTCACATATTTCTAACTGATGTGGCAGGCATTTGCTTCATTATTCTGAACAATTTAGAGAAATAAATGGGGGAAAAATCATAAAGTGAACACTGGAAAATAATTAACATACAAGAAAAACAATATGTCATATATGAACATATATGAACAATAATGTTTATTATTAATAACAGTCATTAAACTGTAATATGTTTTAAGCATCTGCCTAATTTTCTAAATCACTAAAACGGTTTTAGCTCACTCAACAGATGTACACCTTTAGTGCTCTGATGCAAATGTTATTTTTTGTCTTTTTCTCAGTAATGTCTTTTTGATGGTCTCACATGCTTTCACACCCACAGCATTACGTTCTTTTCTCACAGTGGAAAGATGGACCGAAACACGTGGATTTTCAAATCTGAAGCAAGACTGGAACCTGATTTTTTTTCCTTTCTCTAGGTGATGAAAGCTGTAAGGGCTGTCATCTGTTGGGTAACATTTTTGATGGTCAGTCAGTTCCTGCATGGCTGTAAGGAGTCTAATTTTCTGTACTTTTACAATTTATTTGAACTACAGACATTTTTCACTTGCTTTCATTAGACTTCTCTTGTTTTAATGTAAATTCCTTTCAGAAATATATCATTTAAGCTGCAAGGCAGCTGAGGTGTGTGTATAAATAGCTGTTTATGTAAATGTTAGTGTCTCTCTGAAGGGCAAAATAATGGGAGCGAGAACTTTGGAACTGCTTTTGTTGTGAGGGCATTGTAACTGTTTGGCTTTAGGATTGGAAGGATGGTGGAATTAAAGTGGCAGGAGTTGCACAGCAGTAAATTACATAGTTGTTTATGACCGACATTTATTAGTTTCACCAAACAATGTGTGAAAGTGCACGTAGAGCTGTTTGCGTGTGAACACTGTGGACAATCTGTCTGTGCCTTCACCATTTTCTTGTTTGCAAGCATCTTTTGAGCTGTGGAGAAAGTACCTCTTTTTACTGACTCCACAGACTGGTCATTATTGCTCTTCTTTTGAGGTTTTTCCTTTTAGCTGTGACACAGTTATAGTTCACAGTTCACAGTAGCCCATTTACATCAAGAATGTGGATTCCACCTTGAATTAAGCCTCATTCTGTTACGATTGGTTAGGAAAAGCTTAACTGAGTTTACTGTGACGCAGACATGTATTTCATGATCTGTGTAAAGAAACAGCTTCCAAGGGTGGATAAAATAAGTACGTTAGAATAAAACTGAACTATGCTTTTGAACACATAAATGTATTTTTGACAAAATGTCTTTTCACAAGACAGTCAGAGAAACAGATAATGTGTTGTGCATGTGGCTACAATATGGGATCTATGATTAGAAGCCCTGTCCAATGTTTTATATCCTCTTCCTGTTCAAGTATTTATCCAGCCCTCTACCAATCACAGGCAATATGACACTTGGTTGGACAGTAACATGGATTACACATTTTAACTGAATTTCGGCTCCAGGGTTTTTTCCTTTACCTTAGGTGAGCGGCTTCAGGGAAAAGTTCAAGTTTGAGCTAAAAAAAACCCTTACATTTATAGCTTTAAATGCATCCTCTGAGAACTGAACTTAAGATTAGTACTTAAAGTACTTAATATATCAAGTAGTACATGCTCAAAACGTGATCTAAAGGTGCTGACTCATATGCAGTTGATGAACTTTTATTTCACTAAAATGGTTCAGAAATGCAGATTTAGAAAGAAACAGACCTCACTTTACACACTTTACCTTGATAGATTAAATGATTTCAATTTCAAATTTTCTTTGTCACATACACAATCATACATAATATGACATACAGTGAAACGCTAACTCAAACAGTCATTTAGTGATATTAACTGTGTCTGAGATTCCTGACACTGACTGTCTTCATTGTTGAAGCATGAGAAAAGCATAGGCTCCTCCCAGACAGACTGGGGAAAAGACCACTGGCTTGCTTTTAGGCAGCTGATAAGCAAATCTGCCTCTTCTGTTAGAAAGGGTAGATTTTTATCTTCTCTTCAAATACTCTGAACTTCTGGAAAGCAATTAATGTGTTTAAAAACAACTTCTCTATTCATCATTCTGACCTATATATCATCCTTTCTAATCTCTAATCAGAATGTGTTAGATGTACAGTTTTTCTGCTCTGAAATAATTGTTCATTTTTGTTTTTTTCTCAGTAATTTTAGCCACATCTTTCACAAATAACTGTTCACCTCTTTCACAAATGAACTGGTTCGACCAAATCAAAGACCTCACTAAATTATCCTTAATATATATGATGTTTTCCATCAGAAAAAAACATGAATTACATACATTTACTAAGTGTCGAAAATAATCAGCCTCCAACGATGGGCAGGAGAAACTTGAACAATTTTAATGGACAAGCTTTTTTATTTGATGTAGCATGAGCCCTGCCCAATCTTTAGTCCTGCCCAATCATAGCTGCTGCACAATTATTCAATATAATTGACAGTAAGTAAGCCTGAAAGTGTCATAGTATCAAAGTGTATTTTTGTTTCATCATGCAGAATTTTACAGTATCTGGAAGACAACTCAGGCAATTCCACTGCACAAAGGAAGCTGATCTCCATAATTATAGACCAGTTTCTAAGCCGTCACAAAGTTATTCCACATGGTTCAATGGAAAAGTTTTATCAGTATCTATATTAATGCTTTTGCTGCCACCATCTTAGACTGCAGATTCTCTCTTTCTGCAGATGACACTCATTTTATTATTCTGCTCTCGATACCTTAAACTGCTCTGTATAATCACAAAGTTTTAAATGTAGAAAAAAATTTAATTGGTTTTACAGAGCTTCCAATACTGATTTTTAAATATCACTGTTTTTTTATGTCTCTGTCTATGTATAGAACTTCTGTTTATGAAGGTGTTCCCTGGCCATGTGCCGTCTTATTTCACATCTATGCTCATTGTAAATAATGGAAAATTACTTGCTCCAGTACATTAGTCTTCACGTCCCAAGAGCTTTTACTGAACTGGGAATATCTGCTTTTACTCACTGTACATCAGCATTGAGGGTATCTCAAACACCCATGGTAGATTTTGGATACACTTATTGTTCATTACTGTACGTGCACGTGCACAGTGGCTACATCAGTAGCATTGTTCACACTTAGAGGTGGATCTGAGCTGAAACAACCCTCCCCAGCATAAGAAGTCTTTTTGGGTACTTCAGTTTCAAGCACAAGATGGCTGTGCCTATTAATAAATATAATTCTATCATTCTGTGGTAGCTATTTATTTTAAATGGCCTGCTCATTGAAGTCCTGAAGTGCATAAACTTATTCCTTTGGAATGGCAAATTAAACATCCTCTCAGTAAGTACATTACACACAGATAGCCATGGAAATGTTCATGTTGATCAGATAAGAGAAGATAAGATAACCCTTTGTTAGTCCCACGGGTGGGAAATTTGCAAATGTTTGCTAGCTCTTCTCACCAGTAATAGTAGTATGAATCATGTTACGGCTGCAGTCATGTGACTAATGTGGCTGTTGTCACTGTTTGTTTAGTCTCTAGCTCACTGCCCCTACCGGTTATGGTGGTATTGCACCTCAGACATATTTACGGTGGCCACCGTATATATTGTATGCGTCACACACACACACACACACACACACACACACACACACACACACACACACACACAAACAAACACGCACATCTTTTGATGGATATTGAGTGTTTAACAGTAACGCCATAACTATAAAGAAAGTAATTCGTTCGAAAATCTATTGTTTCCCACAATGGTTTCATCACTTCTCTGATCTCTTCATTGTTTCAAAGTGTGGCTCAGTATTTCCCATTCATGCAGTATGGGGAACTCTTCATACACTACAGGCTTCATACACTAAATCAAATGGCTGATAACTTGTGTTTCATTTCAGTCATTTTTAGTGGCTGGGAGATTCCTGTTCGCTCTGGATATGTTTGAGAAAACTATGATGCAAACTGCCGTTTTCAGTGTTTACCTCTTTAGCTTAGCAGTCACTCAATAGTAAGATGAAAAGGTTTCTCATGCCCTACTTCTCTCCTAAATCACCAAAGACAAACAAGGTCTTAAGAACATGGTCCAGTGAATGTCAAGTAACTGTTCGTGTGAATTTTATCCGACAGTTTCACATATAGCTCTAGTACTGACAATGCTATTGCTTCAGACTTCATTTCAGAGATTGGGACTTAAGTTAGCCTGGTCATTCATCATGTTGACAGGCCCACAACTAGACTTTCCTTTGACTGACTTGATACTTGACCCAGACTCTACATTAAAGACTTGTGAAATTTCATTCTGGGAAATAAAAACAAGAACAAAAATATCCTGTCAGCTTTAGTATGGGAATAAAACCTTGCTTTTCTGGGCTTACCTTTAGTCCCTGCCAGCTCGTTTTACAGTGTTTTTCTGGAAGGCCTTCCTCTTGTAGGTGCAGCATGGCTTCAGATAACAAGCATTGAAAGCACTGATAGGAAATGTGGATAGCAAATGTGTGGTGCACTTCCTAGAAACAACAGTGTGTCTAATAACGTTTTACTTATGCACAAAGCCCAATTGAGGCAGAATATCCAAAATAAAAAATTAACCAATGCTACATCTGCGTTAACTTGTCTACTTATATCTTACAGGGATGCCATGTCTCTAGAGTTTCAGTTTAAAGATTAACTGAAACTGATTTGAAGATTAACTGAAACTGATTACTTTTACCTTGGTAACTGTCTTCAGATAATCATTACACTGATGAGAATGGACTACTTGGCTGACAGAAATCACTTTTTGGTAGTTATTTGGCCAGATGCCAAACGTCTGCTGGGTTCTGTTTTCTTTGGTTCAAAGTCCTCTGGTTTAAAGTGCTATGTGTTGCTAATTTGACATTTTCTATGTCATATTAGTGCCTTTTACAGGGGCCACTATACACTTCCAACATGCTTTCTGAGAAAACTACTATCCACGTTCCCCATCCAGAAAAAATAAGAAAAGTACTCATACTGGTTGCATCCTCTGCTCTCCATGTGCAGATCAAGAGTACCATTCACTTTGCTCTTACTATAACTTTAATATATAATATAATATATCTCTTATTTTCACGTCTAATACTCAAAGTATTTTTCTGTTGAATTGTGTGTTTAATAAAGTTTTATTTATCAACCTTTAGACCTATCCCACTTTTCAGCATTGGTTGAGATGACGATTCCCATTGATTTCATAATTATTTGAGTAATGCATGCTGGGAATTGTAATGAGCAATCACGAATCCTGTCAAACTGATACCTCAGAGACCCTAAATCTGAACCTGTATAACGTCTAGTGAACAACTGTGTTACTGTAAGACTCATTTAAATCTTTGTACAATAGCTAATAATGAAATCATGGTAAATGATCTCTGTGCTGTGTATTTGGCATCACTGAGAGCAGGTCTGCCCTGGAAGAATGGTGCCGTGCCTAACGCTTGCAGAATATGAAGGTTGGGGAGTGCCGTTGGAAAGCAGACTGAATGCTGCTTGATTGAGCATTTGTGCTGTGTATTATGTGGTCAGATAATGAATCTCTCTAATCTAATGTGCATGTGAAATCCATCAGTGTCACAAGAATGTAATCACATCAGGCAAGGAATGCAATGCACTACACAACATGCCACACACACACCAAACCTCACAAACACACTTTATGGTGAAATACATACACAAGTGAATGGGGTTCTAGTTGGAGGTCCCTCACATGTACACACACTTGAAAGTTATGTCTAAGCTGTCAGAAAAAGAACTGTGTGTAAGAAGGAGTGTGAGTATGTGTGTGTGCACACACTCGCTTCCTCTCATGGGAGCTATTGGGCCTCTGAGGGGCCACAGCACGGTACTCTCACGCACACACACACACACACACACATACACACACAGACACACGCACACACACATGCATGTACACACCTGATTCACTGATGGCTGAGCTTCCACAGGCATGGCCACTTTTGTATCAGCTCACTTTTATATTTTGAAATATTTTATGCACATTGTATCATATTTAAGAACAGTTTGGTTCGACAAAGCCTTTGACAGTACAGACACTCGTTTCGATGATTTTCCTTCAGTGCTACACTATGTCTGCTTTGGATTATGCTCAGTAATGATCCAGCTCCCATTCATGTGATCCTAACCAGCCTCTTCTTCTTCCTCACCAGCTTTCTCATAAACCTTAGGCCAATGTGTGAGTGTGTGTGTAAAACTGACCCCCAGTAGAAGTGCAATGGAACAGCTCCAGATGCTTCCACCACCGCCCCTCCATTAAATGCTCTCCCACACGCTCCCTACTTCCACCAGGAGACCTTGTCCCCTCCCCCTCCTCCTGCTCGTTTTTCCATGTCCTTTTTTGGTGAAAATGCTGAAAGAAAGAAGGGGAGGAAGACATCCACCAATGCTGAGATGAGTGCACCGATCTGGCTGTGTGTTTGTTATGAGCTTATGTCTCATCAAGGTGATGAAACTGCATACTCAGCAAACACACATATATGATGCATGTCTGCGCACCCACACAGCTAATCCTGAAATCAGTGTAGCGTCACCTTGGGAACAGAACCTTTACAGAAAAAGGTAGAAACTTTACAGATTTAATTTTTTATTCCTTTTGCACAATTTCTGTTATTAAGTTACAGCACAGTAAACAGATGCTGGCACTTTCATTTCAAATATAAAAGTGGATATCGGAGATGAAAAGTTTTGTTACAACAGCAACAGTTGTCAGAAATGACTGCAAAGTTGACACACAATCAGCAAAATAACTGAATACATGCACATGCTCATGTAGCCAGTTACATTTATTATACAGTTTCTCACTGATGAATATTTTCCCTTCAGTAACCTCACTGCTATGATTCACCCTTCTGTAAAAATCCATTGTGTCACATTCTGAGAAAGAACAAATTTGAGGATATATGTGCTAAGAAACAAAACAAAGCTATCATTTTGAAATAATCTGACTGTATGAGTAGCATTGCTGTATCTGCTGAATGTATGTTTATCTCCAGGAGCTGCATGTTGGGACAGTGTGAGACTTTTCAGCTTTATGTGAGTGGCAGGCTGCTGCCTCAGAGCACACAGTTACTAGTGTCAGCAACATTCTGAACAAAATCATTTTTGTTAGACTTTTTGTTGTTTATATTAATTGTCTAAAAAATTTAAAGGTTTGTATTTCTATTGGTGCCTGCAGTTTAATAAAAAAATGCATGCAGGTCTATTGCAAATCTAATATTACTCATAATTCAAAAAGTTGATGCGAATGAAAAAAATGAAAGTAGATCTGAAATCAACACCTAGTTTAGAAAAGTTGTGGTTTCTGATGATTAAATTTATTCTTTTTTGTTGACCTGTGTAATCAGGGGGGTCCAAGGGCGCACTGACACTGGCATACAGTCAGCTGGGTGCTGATCTCATTAAGGCTGCACAAAATAAAATTTGACTTTGAAGTAGAGGCCTCAGATTATCTTCTACATTATATCGCTTTTTTAAACATTATTTCCTTGTTTTTACAATTTCCTGAACTTAACTAATCTTTCAGCTTTAGAAAAAATCACATCCAGTCTTAAGATTTGGATGCACAATGTAACATTAGTAATAATTTCCCACATAATACTGAGCTAGCTTATCCTAATGGATGTGATAAAATAGTCATTGGAGATGTCTGTAACACTGCACAACCACATAACTTTCGCTAACCTGCTTTGCCTGCAAATAACTAAGAATATCTGCAAAATACTTGCTTCTAAATGTATTTCGATAATTTTGAATATATGGATACCTTAAAGGGGACCTCACTTTAGTTATAATAGGTTTATCGACTGTACAAAACATGTTCATGAAGTTATTTTCACAAAATCACTTTCACATAAAAAGATATCACCAGCTTTATTCTTCAGTTTTGGTCCCTTTCAAAATGCCCCGTTTGGACGCATTGCCTAGTGAAATCCCACCTGGCCAATTTGCATAGAATTAGCATAGAACTACCCCTCACCTGTCGAGACCCCACCCACTAGCCTGGGGGGTGGGCAGTATTCTCTGTGTTGTAAAAACATCTGTTCAAAGCTGTGAAAGTTAAGGATGAAAGACTTTTTGCTTGAAAAACTAATATTGCGTTTTCTCTTACTATCGCCATGGTATTTATATTCTAGCTGTTGGTGTTCAGTGTAAACTATACAATACGGATGTGCATTTATGTCCATATCTTCAAGGAGTTTCAAATGAAATTGAAGTGTTCTATGAGCATCTTTGGGGCATATTTAGGCTTTACACCATAAAAAAGGCATTTTTAAAATACCAATAGACAATGCGGTTTATCACTATACGCGGGTACTCTTGGAGCGTAACCCACGCGATAAGTGGTGAATAACTGTACTTCTCTTGTCAGTGTGTCCATATCCCTAATTCCAACTCCATCAAGTCCATACCTGTAATTCTAATGTTAGTTACCCTAGATGTCCATTAACTGTAGCAGTTGGATAATGGACAACACCATTTCCCTGCGCATGGGTTGAAGTTTTCTTCAGACAGAATTTACCACTGTTGATAATATGACATCGCTAGTGAAAGTGACTGTGGGAGAACCTTTTCAACTAGGCTATCAAATCACTGGAGAGAATTTTCAACAGAATACACCATAATATTCCTGACGAATTCATCTCACTGAGGATTTAGAGGGTCAATCAGAATACAAGGATTCAAATAGATGGTCAAAGTTAAGCTAAGGACAATTCAATCTGCCCATAAGATTGTTGGATTTAAAATGTAACCAGACAAGCACAAGACAGGAGGGAAAATTGCCAAATAGATGAGGGTGGCAGGGAATCAAGAAAACCTGTGTAATTTAAATGTGATTTAAGCTTGATGTTCATTACTGAGTGGTTCACTTTGACTGGAGGCACCAAGCGGTTGCTTGGTTTGCTTGCCCCTTGGCATCTGCCAAAATCATCACACACTCTAATCATATCACATGAACTTTAACAGAGAATAATACACTTACAACTAGATTCATTCACAAATTTTTTATTAACAAATAGCATCAACAAACATCCTTGCATCTTAATGAGATTTTTTTATCACATTCCCAATCTTAACATCTGTATTGCATTGTTCTAAAAACAAACAAATAAAAAAAGCATTAGCTAACTCTGACTAGCCAGCATCAAAGCTCAAAGTGAATATGTATATTAAGAATTTTTCAAGGTGATATTAG
This sequence comes from Nannopetersius ansorgii, assembly GCA_037974605.1. Taxonomy (NCBI): domain Eukaryota; kingdom Metazoa; phylum Chordata; class Actinopteri; order Characiformes; family Alestidae; genus Nannopetersius; species Nannopetersius ansorgii. Next base: position 14,034,615 of record JBBPDE010000006.1, read on the forward strand.
TATTATTTTTTAGTAACAGAGCTATTATCCTTAGTCTGGAAAGCAAAAAAAGTAGGAGAACATAAACAACATGCATACCATCCTGCTGACATATTCATATTGCAACATACATTTTTGGGGCTCGCCCAATCATTCACGCTTCTCAAATATGGCTCAAAGAAATAAAAAAAGTAAAGCACATAACATACAAAAGACTATAAAAATGCTGAGCGATGAGCTTGTATAGATTAGACCAGAGGATATGGGAACAGCAAGCAGACAGGGAACAGAAAGGTCGGTGCTCTGTTTATGTACAGTGTATGCATGCTGTGTCTTTGAACTTCTTTGACTGTGCACAAGATATTTTCAAGCCATAGTGCAAATGCTAGATGCTTCCATCATAAATGTCATTTCCCACTTATAAAAGCTACTTGTTGTCTGTTATACAAGTATTTGGTATTCTCTGTTAGAGTATGAAAAAAAAGTTTCACTGTAAAGTTGCAATATGCTCAGTAACAAAACAATGAAACATATAGTAAACACTACAAGTGCTCACAGATTACAGCATTTAAATCTCTCAACTTTTTTAAAAAATCATTCATTGCATTACCGACATATGTTTCCTGAATGCAACAAAATTATTTCATAGGAATATTGGCATGTCATTATCCAGGAGGACACCTTTGATTTTGATTTTCTATGTTTTATAGGCTTTGATCACATACTCATTACTCACATGCCAGCTCTGAGAGGCAATAGGTCGATTATTTCTTCATTCGTTAAAGCTGTTACAGAGCGTGGCTGTCACCAAACGGAAAAAGGATGAGCTATTTTCCACCCCACCAAAGAAATGCACCAGGCAGTTACAGAATCGACATGATCATAAAGACAGCATTTGAGACTGAGCACTTTGAATTGAGCTTAGTATTGTTCTTTGGCAGGTGATTTAAAAAGGGCACTGTCTATAAATACAACGAAAATGGAAATGAATAGAAAATGCTTAAAACACCCAAAGAGTGTGCAATATATTGCTCATAAGGCACATATCTGCATAGATTTATTTCTTCCAAGCCTGGTCTCACATAGATGCTTTGAGAGTTGCCTCACTGCGTTGCAATAAGGGGAACTACTCCTTTATAAAATTTTTTTAAAAATGATGCAGAACATGCCTCCATATGTCGTGAATGTTGTCTGTGTCCTGGCTGAGAATCAAATAGCAATAAGACAGCTTGTATATACAGCAGTGTTTCCTGAGCAGGATCAGTATGGGTGAAAGCTCTAGAGATTCTCTCAATCTGCAAGTGTGGAGACATGCAAGAACATGTGGAAGTTTGGACGGAGGCTCTATAGATTGCTGTTGCAGTCACGACAGAGGATCTCCTCTCTCTCTGGGAAGAATCCAGCCCCCACAAGTGACACTGAGCATCTGCTGCAGGTGAAGCATGTCTGGTGCCACTGCCGGTCCTCAAAAGAGATGTACTTCCCTCCACCAAAACCTGAAAACACATCCACATGTGGCCCAAGAACTCAATGGCAAAAACCAGAATCATTCTACATGTAGTAGCTTTACTGTACCTGTGATTGGTTTGCTACACGCCTCACACTTCTTGGCATAAAGGTTTCCAAAGCACTTGAGGCAGTATGGACTATCATCTCGGGAGGTGAAGTGCTGGCCAGCTAGTTGCACCTTACAGCCTGTACACAGAAAGCACTCCTTATGCCAGGGTTCATCACGGTAGGTCACTCCACCTTTGGCCAAGACCTGAAACAGAGGCACTAAGTAAATGACAAAAAAAGTGTAAAAAAAAATCTGTTAGGTAATAGATGATCTTTTAATGCTGTGATTGTACTCATTTTCAAGCGAAAATAATGAAACACACAGTAAAAACAAAAATAGTAGTAACCATTTTGAGGAAAATAACACATCCATAAGAACATATTTCACATTTTATTTGCCTTTAATTATTATCTTGATGAAACAAATCAATAATAATCCTTTAATGATCCAAATCCTAATGCATCCTGAACGTTTCGGCATACTGTTACATTGTTAAATTTCTTGCAAAGGTTTTTGGCTTTTGGCTATCGAGAAACTTCTGGAGGCCACTGACCTGTTTGCATCGAGTGCAGCGAGGGGCAAACTTGTTCTCATAGCAGGGCACACAGTAGTGGTCATCCTTATCTGGGATAAAAGACTTGGAGCCAATAGGCTGCTCACAGCTGCTACAAATGAAACAGCTCTCGTGCCATGTGGAGCCACCATACTCTAGCTTCCTAGTGCCTGAGAGGCACACACACACACACACACACACACACACACACACACACACACACACACACACACACACACACACACACACA
>JBBPDE010000006.1:14037376-14052052 GCA_037974605.1 Nannopetersius ansorgii
ACACACACACACACACACACACACACACACACACACACACACACACACACACAGAGAGAGAGAGAGAGAGAGAGAGAACAAAAGAAAATAAAAATGAATGTGAATATACATATGCTGAGATAACAGAAAAGGGTAGCTAAGAGCATCATCAAACAGGAGTTCAACAGACCTTGATTTCTGGTCATGCTTTTTCAAGTAACAGCAATTTGACCTGATATCATTAGCGTCAAAAATGTTCTTCAGAGTCTACTAAATGTTCACAAGTTCTCCAGATCAAAAGGCCAGTTAAGATTTTCCTGAAGGAGGCCAGCTGAGATTTTACTCAAGGTGCTTTACTCTGCAAACGGGAGATCTAATCCTCCGGCCTGTTTGAAGAAGTATTCAGTTACAGCTAAAGTATCTCTTTCAAGTTGGAGGCTCCAAAGGGAGAGTATGAAAGCAGCCACTTTTGCACTGTAGACCACTTGAGGTGAAATTGAAGTGAAAAAAAAAATATATGCAAAGAGTGCTCAAGTGAACTGCTATAACAGATACAGCCAGCTATTGTTTTTGACTTGTCGGCTCCAGTTTACAATTAGAAGTTCTGACCACTAACTATGTGTTCCTCTTCCACAATGAAAGCTTCAGTGTTAAAGAAATGAAACAAGCCTTGCTCTGTTGAATCAAAGTGATCGCTTCTTGTGTTCACATCTAGGATTATTTATAAAGAAGTGTTTAATATGGAATGACAGGTTTGTGCTTTAGAGGGACATGTAAAATAACTTTTTTGTTGTTGTTTTTACACAAGTGGGAGAACAAAACCCTTTTTATGCCTGGAATCCTTTACTGTTTTATGGCTCGTTCTGGCATATACAGACCTGCTGAAATAGTTTACAGGCTTATCTTCTCCTCTCATCAGACGCTTGGCAGAATGCCATACACAAGGATTTGGCAGAGAGACAGCTAAGATCGGCAAACTGGCAATTACTCTGTCGAATCTAGCCTTGGTGCTGACTGGTTAACTTTCTACCTCTCTCTCTTCCTCTCTCTCCCAGTAGCCCTAACAGCACAATCTTTACACTGGCAACTCTTCCTCCTTGATCCTGCTTCTCTCTGGTCTCATCTTAGTCACCACCTAGTAATGTTGCCCCCATATCTGCAGTATTAAATGTATCCTATGAGTATCATGTGAATATCTGTGGTTCTATACACAACAACATGTCAACAAAAAGAAAGGACAGTGTCATGACGTGTCTCTGTGGCAGGGTCATACCAGGCATGACGGTCTTATCGCAGGCCACGCACTTGGAGGAGAACTCGTTGCAGTAGCAGTCGTTGCAGAGCAGGGCATCGTCCTGGCTGGTGAAGGGCTCGTCAGCCAGTGAACGGTCGCAGCGGAAACAGCGGAAGCAGTGCTCATGGTAGTGCCTATCTTCGTAGAACAGCTCCTACGCATGTGCACACACACACAGAGTCCTATGAGTTGACTTCTGCCCTAGTCAAGATACGTGCACAGTATGTGTGATGAAGTCGAGGTGAATTTGGCTGGCTTTCCATAATCACATTTGAATTGCATAACGTTAAGCCCTGCAATACACTTATTTTAAATTTGGCTCAACTTTGTGCTATGACACACAGGCAACATAACTTCCAATGATACTGGCTCAAGCTTAGTCAAAGAAAACATAGTTTATTGGACATCTGAAAAGGTCCAGCTTTCCTGATACATCTTGATGCCAAAGGAGTCCTGGAATTCCAAAAATGATTACAGAAGGCAATAGTGAGATTCTTTGTAAGCCTGCATTGCTCATATGACAGAATGAGTGAGTCATCAAGCGCCGCTGTAAAAGCTTTGCTATAGCAAGAATGATATGACATAAAAATGTACAACCTACTAATTTGTTAGCTAGTGGAATAATTGAGTATGTGACTTTAATTGCTTTTGAATTGTTTGGAAATGATGTTGCATGTCACTCACAGCATGCAACTAATTGTATTAAGGTTTCACAGTGTAATGTCAGTCACAGGCTTTTCTAATTGGCAGCACATTGGACACTAATGAACGGTATAGAAACATGCCAGAATTTCCCTTCCAGGCAAAGACATTTACGATTAAGACATTAGATAACATGGAAATCAACTGCACACATGTAGCTTTTAATGTGGCTGACTGTATCTGTGTGTGTGTGTGTATGTGTGTGTGGAGGGCTTCTGAACTCATGTAAAATACACAGGCAGACAGTAATGAGCCAAAACAAATGGAATTTATAGCTTGCATGCCGCACAGCCAGGATAAACAGAGTTTATTTATTGTCTGCTGTCCCTCAGTGTGAATAACTCATCAGTCTGTTGGGTGTGCGTCCAGAGTGTGATTTGAATCTCAACCACAACTGCAGAGCTATTTACTGGCTTTCTAGGCTCGTGTTTGCTATTGCCCCATATGATCTGATTTGGCTCTCTGTACTTTTCATTTAAAGGAGATTAAAGTTGCCCTTAAACTGGTTAGGGAGGATTAGTGGTATGCCTCAGTTGGTGAAGTGCTACCGAATGTTTTACTCAAATGATTCCTTAGCTGTTTTGACTTAATTGAAAAAATGTCTTAATTGAATAATACATAGCCCTGATTCTTTCTGTCTGTTTTCTCCACTATTTTTTTTTGTCACTATTTACTTTCTGTTCCACTGTTGATCTAACATTTAAATGTAATCTGACTGTTATGCAAGCAATTATAATTTAGTCACATGAACATTTACCTTTAAAATAGATATCTATTCTTTACTGACAGATTTGAAACACTGAATACTTGGAAATACTGAAAAGTAATGTTCATTTTGTGGCTGAAAACTCACTCTCGCATCATGGCCAATAAGCTCCTTGCACTCATCGCAGGTGTTGGCGAATAAGCTGTCGTAGCACGGGATGCAGTATGGACTGTCCTCTGCCTGAATGTACTTCCTGCCATACAGGGATTCTTTGCAGTTTTCACAGTCAAAGCGCTCACTCATGTTGTCCTGGTAAATCTCTGTAACAAACAAGGCACAAACAGAGACACAGGGAATCTGTTAACCCCAGATGTGTAATCGAGCAGGTGGGAGGGAGGGAGAGAGTGACACACAAAAAGAGATAGCTCACTGATGAGACACTACACAAAACGCCCATTAACTTTTATAGCTCTTTGATAGCAGGTCAGGAATTATAGAGAGGTAGTTGGTGTCACTACCTCCACCACTCTACACTCCTTCCATTATTGCAGAGGGACATGTTTGCGTCTGAAACTTCAAACGAAAGAGTTATAAAATGACACCATGCTGAGGAAAACTCCACAGCTGAGTGAAAGGGAAAACTATCACCACGCTGCTGAAAGGACAAATGTTTGCCTGATGCACCTGTAAATATTTATGCAGGAAACATTTATGGCGGGGATGTACAGACCACCTATGATGAGCAGAACAGAGCATGGGGAGTGTGTGTGTGTGTGTGTGTGTGTGTGTGTGTCTGTGAGTGTGTGTGTGTGTGTCTTTTTTTTAAATGAAACTTTTACAGAACATAAACCAGACTTATGTATGTTAGCATGATCTTAAATAGAACACTTGTCACAAACTAATTTGCTCCTCAGGTGGGGCTAACTCAGCATATCTATTTCTACCACCCAGTAACAATAATAATAATTACCTGTACAACTGGGCACTCCTCAAATAATTACAAGTGCGATGGAGCAGTCCTCAAACTCTGTGCTGTCTGTATTCCACAGGCCCAGAGGGATAACGTAATCACTGGCTGGAGGATGAAAGAGAGAAACCACGGCTTCTCCTGTTTCCTGACGTCACGTCTTGCTTGACAAAAAGGCCCAAACGAGTGTGGGTGAGTAGTTCGGATAAAAGGAAGCCATCCATCCTCAAGGTTCATAAATAATCAGCTGACATGCTTTTTCCTCAAATGACATGGCTCACCCTCTCCCGAGAGGTCCTTCGGGCACTCCTTCACAATATGTCTGCTCATTAATTAGGGGCGCTAGCATTAGCGGCTCCTGCGGCCCGAGGCTGCCCCTGCCTCACATCATTAGAGCCCTGCTAATGAAGGAATCCAAGTTTTTCCCTGTAGGGCCTTCCAACTTCTCTTACATGCTACAGCAAGCCCTCAGCACACCTAATATGGCAAGCACTGCCGTCATCATGACAAACACAGTTGCTCAGTGGTGGCCACTGTAATAACTGTTTGTATGAGATGAGAAGAAATGGTCAGAAGAGAGTGGGATCACTGTTCAGACCAGTGCAGCTGTGCCGCACCTGGGAGATTCGACCAAGCAGCCATCTGCTTCGCCCATCATGACTCAGGGCTGCTGTTCAGTGGTAACTTCCTGCCTGTGTGTACACTCGACTTCAAGCCTGATACTGAGGGGTCGAGAAACATCGCCTTAACAACTTTGTGGCTGTCATTCCAAAACCTAATCTTTCACTGAATGTATTTGTTGCCCAGGGGGCATAGCAAACAAATTTGTTGACAAGGGTGGGGCTTGTGGGAAAGTGTTTCTCAAGCAGGGGTGGGGAGTGGCAAACTTATTTGCAGATGTAAAAAAAAGTACTTTGAATAAAGTAGTGAGGGCAAAGTGGCATTCAAGAAAAAGAGGTGGGGACAGGCGGGCTTTTTTACTTGTGAAGTTACCTTTTTTGAGACACAAGGTTTTGTCACAACAGCAACAAAATGAAACCGAAATGAACAGATGCATGCATTTGTTTATTTATAACAGGTGAGTCTAATTCCATACTGTACATTTAAACCCAGCACAGGGTCACTGCTGACACTGGTGTGACTACATTCTATCTACAAGAATATTTATGGCCTCAGGGGAGGAGCAGGATTCACTTAGGAGATGCGTCAGCAGGCTCTCAAAAAAAACAGAAGCCCTGGACCTGTTCTGATTCCAAAACCTGACACATAAATACTTATTTTGTCCATGGTTGGGAGTGTTGTTATTGCATTGTGTCTAGTGTTTAAAACTTTGTACAAAAGCAGCTAAGACCAAAAGAGTAACAAGACATGAGAAATGAGCCCAAGGCAGCTCATGATTTGTTTCTCAGAAAAAAGGATGATGTCATCATTGACCCCAGGTCAAGCGTGATCGGACCCAGAAGCTGGGAACAAGAACTTCCCATTCTGCCTGCTTTTAAAAGATCCAGAGTGGCTTGGTTAAAAGCTAAGAGAGGAAATATTTCATACACTAAATCTGTGAAGCTGTGAATCAACTTGTGCATTGTACTGTGGAAGACGAGGATTTTGCGTGTCTGTGTATAAAGTAAGAGAAAGTTATTTGCTGTGATAACAACTATTTTACCAGTGGATCAGAAGTAATATAGAGTATTTATTATCAGATTATAAACTATATTTTCCATTGGAAATGGTTGCTTACATTACCCTACAGTCTCATCATCAAGAATCCTTTAAACCCATGTTTTAGAGTACAGGAAGCCTGCTTTTTCCAAAGAGAGGAACTTGTGACTATGATGGATCAGCTTGTGGTTGAATACCAAAACTATGAGCACAGCGGTCCCCAAGGGCTAGGGATGTTAAACTTCCTGTGAAAAACTATAACCAACAACTGCAAGAGCTGAAGCTTTTTAGGACAAATCATCTGAAGTTACAATGGCCCCTCTGAGCCACAATAAAGAAAACATTCCACTGACCCTGGTGAATGATAGCAAAACTGAAATTCAAAATAGCCTTCATATCAGCTAAGATTTGGCCCCTTAGATTTCTCCATGTGTCCACAAGTCTGTATGATAACTGAGGAACGACAAGGCCAATACGGCATGGTTGTGAAGTTAAAGAGAGACTGTGCTGGAGTGGAGCAAGGCAGCATGCTAATTCAGCCCAAAATCCTGCTTCACTGAAGTCACCCTCAGATAACAGCACTAATCCCCTGCCCAAATTCGGATCACGCTCTGGTTCACTTTAAACAGGCTGGCTGTGCTTCCCACTGGGAAACAGACCTAGGCTCTTCCTGTTCCCGAAGCTGACAAGGATTCAGGCTGACAAACATCTCCATAGGTAATACGAGACAATGGACTGCCAACACAAGCCCCGAATTCAATAACACAGCTGAGTATGATAGAGCTGATATACTTTGCTGGTAAAATTACAAGACCACCAATCCTTTATAATGCTGAGCGGGGCAATAATGATGGAAGGTTCAGATCTTTTACTGACTTGGATCATTGAATCTCTTTCAGTAAAATGAAGGAATCTTGGAACTTGTGTGGTGGTGTACCATCATTTCAGTTCTCAAACACTAAGAGCAACACTGTTTGCTTACCTAGCTAATGTACAATGCACAGGTCCAGCTTTAAGGCTCTAAAGCAACCTTTTGTACAGTTTTGGACCATGGACATGGTTGACCAGCTCTCCACACCAGTACTGACAGCGCTGGCCATGTCGTTGTTGTAGACACGTGAATAATGAATGTAAGTCATAGTTATGAAATGTGAAAAAATCAGTTGTTAAAACACTGGGAATGTTCAGTGGTCATGTGATAAATGAACAAAAGAAATACCAATTTGTAAATAAGCCTGTAGCTAAACTCTCATAGACAAAACTAGTGGTATGCATGAGCGGTCCAGGGGGAAACACTCACTCACTGAGTCTCCTGAGTCATTCAAAAGAGTCGTTCAAAAATTGCTCACGAATGACACATCACCACTGGGAAATATAAAGATATGTCATTACTATCATGATAAATTACTTCACAGTATGCATTTCTGAGCATCGTAGCATTGTCAAACAACTTTCTATTTTATCCCAATTTTTATCACAAATATTATCATATTTTGAACTGTTCGCTTTTTTCTACATGACAATATAGAAAATGCACTTCAGTTACTGACACAGTCCTCTTTAAATGGGGCACAACTGAGCAGATAATAAACAGTTTTATGTAAACATGTTAAAATGATCACTGTACGTAGCCAAAGCAATACATTTCCTTTTTTGGGGGGCGTTATCTTTTTTCTACAGATGTCTGCTGTGTTCAGTATATTAAATAGGATGCTGTGTTTTCAGGTGGAATAAAACCTGCAATGGAGAAGGTCCTGGCCATTGTACACGTTTTCACATTTGCCATTAACAATGATTTGTTTCTTGTGCGATGTCCCTGGTAAAAAAAAAAAACATGAAATGTCTGTTTTATTTTGTTGTTGTTTTTTTACTGTTTACCAGCTTCTGCTCAGTCTTGAGTAACCGACTCCTCACTAAAAACCATGTCCATTCTTATAAAAAGGAAATGCATTTGTGATCTTTTCTAATGACCTTCAAGAAACAGAACTGTTGCGTGAACACAGAAGCACAAAAAGAAGAAGACAAAATTTAGAGGAAGAGTCTAGGAGAAAGCAGGGCTGTGCTTTAAATCAAACAGTGGGGAGAATGAAAGGTTGCATTTGGATAAACACACACCAGCATGCTGTGATCAGTCTGCTGCTTGGAGGATGTCCAGGCAGCCCAAAGCTCCTTGTCTGATTTATAGAAAGAAGAAAACACAACACTGGATACTTGCGTACCATTTGAAGCCGAGAAAGCCACATAGAAAATGGTTAAATTGCTGAAGTGAAATGTTAACTTGAGCATAAAATGAATAAACTGTTATATCGAGTCGTAAAACAACTTCAGTATTTAAATGGCTGCAAACATGGATGTGGTGCACTGATATCATTCTCCATTCTGATTTAAAGTGAGGCTAGTAATAAAAAAAGCCATGTGTAGAATCAAAATATCTCTAATAGCTCAGACCAATATGAAGTGTATTCTCAAACGGGTATATGGTCATAATTCCCTACATTTTCCTCTCATTTCAGACCTCTTTGAAACTGACAAGACAACCATGCCCTCAGTAATAGACCAGTAGACAAATGTTTGGAAGCATTAGTGAAAATCCTTCTATTTGTAATCATTTTCTAATTTATGCAATGCTTTTTTCGTTGCAGATTATATTATCAGATGCTTTATCAAACTAAAAATGAAAAAAAGAATTTATATTCACATAAATTCCAGAACGCTCTACTTTGTGTTCCATTTTCCTTAAATGACACAGAATCCACAAGTTTGTGCAGCAGCTTCAGATGAGCAGGTCAGGTCTTCTGAACAGGGGTTAGACCAAAAAACAGATGTTTTTGTTAAAGCAGTCAGTGCTTAAATAGTGACCTAGTAATAATTCAGAATTTTGAACATATCCTCTTTTACTGATCATGAATGAATTTTTTAAATGGCCGTATTTTTGACATATCAATCTACTTTAACAGAGACTGTAAGTGCTGTGTATGTGAGATGGTTCCTTTTTTTTTTTAGGTCAAACATACTATGAAGTGCAGGTGCTAAAGCCGAGAAGATGACACCTTCCAGAGACAAGATCAGGACACTGTAAGCCTGACAAGGTGCCTGTGCTGATTTTCTGAAGTCTTGGGGACTTTATCACCAAAATGCAGGAGAAAAATGTGCCGCCTCTGGCTTTGGCAGTAACTTCATCAGATAAGACAAAGCAGCAGAAAGAGAAAAAAAAGTGAGGGAGAGAATAAGTCTTATCAGAGGAAGTGAGGAGGCAACCGTGCAGAAAAAGAGAGATAAAGACAGATCAGCACGTTCACACTAGCTCTTTCAAACATTGTCTCAATCAAACCGCTGTAACACAACAGCTTTTGCTCAAAAATGATTCACAAAGCAACTGAGCAACTTCTGCTCTTATGGTGGGTAAAGCCCTGGCGGTACATCCTGCACTCTCCGCAGAAGACTGCGAAGCCACATCATGGCCATGCATGGAAGTAAAGCGAGCACTGCCTTCTTGTTTACTCTTCAGGATCCACATGGGCTTGGGGCTTGGACACTGTTAGTAAACAATTCTTCTTACTTTGACCTCAAGGCTGACATCTCCCACATTTTTCTTCCATGCAGAACACTGGGGGGACAGGCTACCTGCACCCTCTGCACACACTCACACATCCTTGTCATAACCACTCAAGGCTCTGCCTGGACAAGTGTGTAGAACAGCCACTTGGTTAGTATTCATCATTTTAACTGGTCATATGCACAATTGATGAAATTTTGCTTTCACTACGTGTTTTCTCAATTGCTACTTACTATACTAGCTTAAGTATCACTTGACAACATCTGGTGCAAGACGACCATCATCAGCAAAAAAGCTCTTCAGTCTAAGACTAAACATTGTGTTCTGGCATGTGCAACAAGAGACTAAACAACAAGTAAACAATGCATGCATAATCTATAATATACCTGTTAAGCTGATTGAGGGTTCAGCTCCATAAATGATTTTCTATTACAAAAACAGCTTCATTAGCTTTGTTGACCCAGCGGTGCAGGTATGCCTGCCTGGCAGTACAGTGTGGGGCCTGTTCTGAGGCCTTGAGTCTATGCTATTTTAGGGCTTGTGGGATCAAGGCTGGGCAGAAGAACAGACATACACAAGGTCTAACCTGTCATTCCCCTGAGCTGTAAAACACAGCCTGTGGCTACTGGGGGTGGCACAGTCCACTCCACTGGAGGTAAACCCTGTAAACATCAAGGTCCTCAAATGAGCACTTGCCAAGGGGGCGGTCACAGACAGCTGTGTAATTTGTCATTTTCCTGGCTTTTAACCAACAGAAAGGTGTAAAGGTATGCTCTTTAAAGTGCTCCACCAAACCACACGTCCTTGCACCAGTGCACTGGAGATCCTTCAGGTCATGGAACATGTGTAAGATCTCTTTCCATGGAGAAGTCTTAACTCCCTGTTCAACAAATACATCTTGGAATAAATCCCTCCTTTGGAATTTCTGACTACTTCTGATCCTACCTGGCCCACTGACAGACAGTTCAAATTTAACATCAGAAGTAGTTTTAAAACTTCCATAGTCAATATGTTGAATAGAGTAGGTAACAACCCGGAGATTGTCAGGTCTAATATGATTGTCCTTTCTCAGGTCCATGTTTGGTTGTATTTTTCCAAAAAATATGCTGATTATGCAGAATCCTGACTATAGGTTATACTATGGTATGGCTCAGTTAAATAGAAGTTCTCTACTTTTTCAATGCCTGCTGCATCACCCCTCTAACTACATAAAATTTGAACTCCTACAATTTATAAGCAACTACTGCAAAAAGCATTAAGCAACTGAAGTTAGGTAATTTGAGTGAGGGACTGTGTATAGTATAGTGTGACCTAGCCACTCTAACCTCTCACTCTCACTCTGATAGCTTGCACCAAGATGCCTAGTTTTGATCACAGTGGTTTCCATTAAAGATGCCAACTAAAATACGCCTCTGTTAATACTGACTAAAGTTTCCAGTGCCTGACTCCATGTGCGCTTTTAAAAATAAAGGTGCCATCGAAAGTCATTTGTTTCATGCCTAAAAGGTGCCTGGAGAACATTTAAGTAGATTTTTGTAAAAGATTATTTGACTGGTAAAGAATCTTTTTATTATATGATAGCTCCTGCATTACAAAACAGCATACTGTGAATCAAACCTGAGTCATAAAAGCAAAATTCAGTGACCGACAGACATTGTTCTCATTATAGGAAGAGGCTGATTTACAGAGAAACAATGGTGAATCAAAAAAAACACCTAGACAAAGAATTTTGTTTAAGAACCGTTTTTCACAAATACAACTTCATGAACATTAGCCCTTTACAGAGGAAAAAGGAGAAGTAAAAGAACGTGAAGGCTTAACTCATTAGAAAGACACACATTCTCTTAGGGCCCGTTCACTGACTATATGTGTGTTATTATGTCATGGCTGAATAGACCACAGTGGTTCCACTCCATTCCTGTTATGTACATTTTGTAATATTTTTAACTAATATATCCAAACAGACTAGAAGCTCTAAAAAACCCTTTTTCTAAATGACTGCAACCTTGAAGGTCAATCATGAAGTGAAAATAGGCACAGCTTTATGTTATATTTATAACTGAAGTGATGGTCAAAAGAGGTCTTGCCTACATATTTCTCTGAGTGGAGAGAAAACAACTGCCATACGTTACAATTTCACATCTGGTTTCCATTGACAGAAGTATGCAGTCGACTGCAGTGTGCCAAAGTAGGTTTTGGATAGTCACTGCCTGGAGAATGCAGGAAAGGCCGTCTTTTCTACACTCTGCTGTGGTATTTGCTGGTAAGAGCTTAGCAGGTGAAGAAAGGATAACAGAAAGAGTGAAGGGATGAAGAGAAACTAAGGACTGAGAAAACAGCAGAGCGCCTGTTGATATGCTGTTTTGTCTGGAATATAAAGTGTTAAGAGTAATGCTGAAAAGAGTGGGAGAGCCACAGGAGGTCTTTGGCCACGGGGTGCCGGAAGGCGGGAGGGGGTGTCCAGAGGCCACTGTATGACTGTATGAGAGGCCACGAGGATATTATTCCTCCCAGAATAAACAAACACAATCCTAATCCCATGAGCCCACACTCTCCTCCCTTTCCCACTTACCATACAGAGCAAATTTATGACCAAACATGGCTATTGTCGTCACTGTGAACGGTAGGTCCGTGCTTTCATCTCAAATAAATACTGAGTGTCCTGGCACATAATGAGGCTAACTACAAGATTCTCAAAAGGGGGGCTCTGCTATTTCAGCTCTAACAAACATCATCCTGGGGAATTAAGAGGCCAGTGGGGTCAGATGTGTTATAGCTGAGGAACTAATATATTATACTGTCCAAAATGTAGTAATGGAGCCATGAAGCTAAAGTAGCCAAACTAAAAGCTCCCTATTACATAAGGCTGAATGGGGCTAATGGTGACCTAACCAGCCGACAGCCCACTGGAAGAGCTTCTGGAGTGGCCTGCTACAGCTTTAGCCTCAGAGTTTCCAATGGAGCCCCATGAACTGAGTGCAGCACTGCAGGGGTTTGGCAGAGCTGCGTGTCTGATGTCTGGAGCCATCCCCCTCCAACACTGGGCAGAAAATAAGTACACAGTGTAGTGGTCTGGCACGCGTGAGGGGTATTTGTACACCATTTCCTGAAACAAAGGGTGGGCTTCTAAATATGAGTGGCGGTTCACTACATAATGATTCAAAACGATTTTTTTTAACCCAAGAGCACTTGTCCTGATAATGTGAGTGTGTGTGATGTTGCTAGTGGAATCATGCTTGAACAAATATATACACAAAGTATTTCAAGAAGCAGGAAAAATAGGGCAGAGGGAAAATAAATGATTAGTGCAGCTGGCTGAGGGAATATTTGAGCAGCCCAGCTTTTAGGGGTGACAATGACCATAAGCTCAGTATGACAAGAGTGGCTTGCATGAATGCCCCGTTTGAATTGATAAAACAACAGCGTAATTGCAGGGACCAATTTCATCCATCCATTTAAGAAATCCTGGGAATCACTTCAAGGCAAACATCTCCCTCTCTCTCCCCCTCTCCCTCCCTCACTTTGTCTCTTTCTGCTTCTGCTCTGCCTGAAAAGTCTAGAAGAAAATTCCTGTCATTCAAGATCAAAAGCTTACTTTATAGACATTATTACTGTCATTCAATTCATCAATCTATCATTTAATAACTTTTCACAAAAACCTGTTTTGTGAACCTTCTCTCACTTAATTCGAAGTCAGTGAATTTAGGCCCCAGGCTCAGTGATAAAACTGTTTTCAAACCGCTTGTTTTCCTGATTTGTACTATCTGCCAGAAAAAAAACAATTTGTTAAGCAAAGGAGAAAGGTCTGTTATGTCTAAACCCCCAAGGCCTCAAGTCTGGATCTTCACAATGTAAACAAATGTCAATACCATGGTTAGGTATTGCTGGAATTTGATCAATTACGATTTTGTTTCTCAATTACGAATCTCTTTCAATTAAAAATATCTTTATTTATCTGTTAACCGTAAATTCTTGCTTATAACTAAACAAATGCTGTTGCACTGATACATGATGTAGTCACATAAACAGGTCCTCCCAGAGTGCGTCATTGCAAATAAGTAGATATTGTTTACAATAATAAAGGGTTATCATATTTATGAAACCATAAGTGGAATCAAAATTCTAATTTTAGTTTAATCTGTACTAGGGGTGTAACGGTACACAGATGTCACAGTTCGGTACGTACCTCGGTTTTGGGGTCACGGTTCGGTACAGTTACAGCAAAGTTAAGCAACAACAATTTCTAAAAAATGATGCTTGGTTTGTTTTCGTTTATTTTAAATAAATAGCACTGTATTAACCAGTAAACTCACACTCTTGCTTAGATTTTCATGTGTGTGTAAGGCAGCAGAAGTGTTACGGCAGTAGGTGGCACTATTGCACCACGCTACGACCCAGGTTTATGATTTACTTGCGCTTTTTGGTCCCTCTGTGATTCCGTATTACTTCAGTCACGTCTTCTCCGTCCTACCGTGTATTCTCCGAAAGACATCATGTACCGAACCGTGATCCATGTACGAATACATGTACCATTACAGCCCTAATCTGTACTAAGAGTTATTAGTCATTCTGAATTCTCATTCATTTCAGGCTCTTTACCGTTCAATAATAGACTTTTTTAAAAAAAGGGTAAGGCATTCCATTTTGCAAAACATCTCTAATAAAAGTTAGACATCTGACATTTGCTAATATTTCAACTAATTATGAAAGCCACAGTGCTAAGACTAAGCCGCGCAGCACAAGCATCTAATTTGGGTTTAAATCAATGGCCATTCCCAGATGAGCTAGGTTTGGATCCTGATCTATAAGCACTAACTCAGGGAGCACTACAGACCAAACTGTTGCTTGGTCAGCAATTTGCTCATTCGATGGTGGCCACACGCAATCACACACCACAACTGCAAGCAATTACCCCTGACACATGGCTGCTGGTAGAGGCTGTGGGTAAGGCTATGATTGACCTTTTGGTTAATGCACCAGAACTGTGGTAAACCTGCTTATTCTCTACTTCATCATTTAACTTGCTTTCTCTCTCTCTGTCTCTGTGAATGTATGAATACATTTAGCTCCCATATCCTACTTTTATATTGTATTTTGTGTATTTAAACAGGCGGTTACTGTGTCTTTTGAAACTGACATCTGTAAATAAGTTTGGATAAGTCTGCTCTGTATTGTTCCTCATCCAAAAGGCAGTGCTGAAACACTGGCGAAAGCGTTAATGGGCTAAACAGATTGAGATATATTTCAGAAACAATAACTTAAAATAGGCTGTAGGTGGGTGGGGTAAATGTTACATTTTCTGACTTTTGCAGTGTTTATTTATGACTCTTTGAAATCAGGTTTTCCATTGTACAGGTCATTTAAAATCTTGTCCCACCCTGAATGGACAGGACTGTTCTCTTTCAGTATTGTCACATACTATTTTAAACACTTAACTCCAGAGCAGAAAGCAGTGTGGCCCATCTGCCTCAGCCTTTATTGCTAAGGGCACAGATGAGCTTCCAGAAGAAAAAATGATAACATATGCCAGAAAATGTGAAGACCTTCTGCCAGATGGGAAGTGACTGGGATGAATAACCATTAGAAGTAATTTCCAGTATTTTCTGCTTCTTTTTTCTTTCGAGTTTATGACTCTTCTCCTTGGAAACGTGTAAACACTGCACCGCTCCAAAGCGCAATAAAAAGTTTGAGCAGTGACGTCTACCTTCACCATCCGAGCTCAGAGAGGTCAGAACACTGCGCACACACACACACACACACACACACACACACACACACACACACACACACACACACACACACACACACACACA
>JBBPDE010000006.1:14074778-14085484 GCA_037974605.1 Nannopetersius ansorgii
ATAAAGGGAACACTTAAACAACACAATGTAACTTCAAGTCAATCACACGTCTGTGAATTCAAACTGTCCACTTAGGATTTACAGTCTAGACTCTCTCAGTGACGATCAGTGTTGCCTCCTAAGTGGACAGTTTGAATTCACAGACGTGTGATTGACTTGAAGTTACATTGTGTTGTTTAAGTGTTCCCTGTATATATATATATATATATATATGGATCAGACCATCTCCAAAACAGTAGGTCTTCTTGACTGTTCCCAGTATACTGTGTCTACTGCAAATTTGGTCCAAGGAAGGGCAGCCAGTAAAGTGGCAACAGGTTCATATGCACCCAAGTCTCTCTGATATGTGTGGAGAATGAAGGCTAGTTCATCTAGCCTTATCCCACCCACAGTTTTTGTGTGCTGCTTGCCTGCTAGAGAAATGCTAGCACAATGCTTTGGGAAGAAGGTAAGACAGCAGAGGCAGTGTGACCTTGATTTTTGGCATTCATGTGGATATTTTTTTGACACGTACCGGCAACCTAAACGTTGCAGAATAATGCACCCTATCACACTGTGAACACTGGTCATGATGAAGAGTTTGAGGTGTTGACTTGGCCTCACATTTCCCAGATCCCAGTCTGGTCGAGTGTCTGAGGGATATGTCTTGGGGGTCGTTACCTCAATGGGTCACAGCTGTTTGGTGGCACGAACGGGACCTACACAATATTAGAAAGGAGGTTTTAGTGTTGTGGCCAATTGATGTTTGTGCGTGGCACCTGAGAAAGTGTATTTAAAGCTTCCTGGCTGTTTAGTAGTATCGTATGTGTTTAAACATACCTGCTAAACAGCCAGGCAGCTAATCAGCTCACAAATTATCAACATTTTTTAAACAGAACGATCTTCACACTATGCACTGTTTTCCTGTTGGCTGTTTTTGTAATGTGTTTTGTTGGCAGAATACACGTATTGCTGAAACAGTGTCCATGTTATATGTGGTTTCCTTTATTAGACTTGATCTCTTGGAGGAACAGTAGAAGTTTGTGATTTCTAATTCATAGTGTACTTCAACTAATTTGTTAAAAATGTGTATGGAATTGCTTTTGAATGTATTTTGAGTGTGACTGTCCCATGATGAAAAGATAGCAACTGTTTACATTAGGATGCTCTTGGGCTTGCTTTTCAGGCTGCAGGCCGAAGGCTCGGACCTCTCTCCTTAGCAGACCTTGATTGATCATGCTGCTGCCAGCAGCTTCATAAACGGACCCCATCCATCAGCCTCTCCTGGGATGGATGGGAGGGGCAAGCAAACGACAGGGAAATGTCACTGTTCTGAGGAGACAAGAGGGGCAGACCAGGGCGCTATCCCTGCCAGAGCTGACTGCTACAAAGGTGTGCATGTGTCAGAATGGAACAACATACACAAACTATTGCCTGTGCTCAACATGCTAAAAATGAATATAATCAATACAAATGCGATGCATTTAACAGTACATTGTTTCAAATACATGTGATAAAAAGAATTTTAATGAAAGGTAAATTAAAACCTTTAATGTAAATTTCAGAAATGTTCCTTAGAGAATCAAACTCGTGATCCTGTTGCATCACTCAATTTTTGTTTTTAGTTTTATGTGAGTAAATATGGCTTACATCAATGTCACAATGGTCACATAGTCATTTGTTGGAATGGAATAATGTGTGTCTGTTTAAAATAGTGTGATTGACAGCCAACATTGTCACAACCACAGTGATATTTAGCACAGAGTCCCTCAGTGACGCATCGATATTGGCTTTGTGTGTTTGCACAGTTTAGTACCCAGAGATAGCAAGACGGCCCCTGTTGGTCATGGCCATGCCCGTGTGCGTGTATACGTCAGTGTGGTTGCTTCAAAGTGGGCATGGGAGGGGGGGTCAATCAGCCTTGTGCGCAGTTCCACAACATTTCCGCCTGCCATTACACAGTTGGCTCACTGTTCTGACTGAAGCCAGTCTTTCATTCACGTCAACTCAGAACAGGGAGTCATGAAAGGGGGTCATGGAGTGGGGTGTGTTGAGGGTGACCCTCAGATTTTAAAGATATAGGTCAGAATCCTCTCATTGTGCCATAATGTTCTACTCATTGGTGACTGTGCAAGAGGCTTCCTGAAGCCCCTCAGGCCCAGTCCAGAGATTTGTTAAGGGCTTTGAGTGCAGCCACAGCTGTGGCCTGTTAAAATGCATACAACTTTATGTAATCTCAACAACTGAAGATTTAGATTTTGCTTAATAATTTGGCTGATGTATGACGTGTTCTTTTTTGCTTTATATTATACACTAATGGCATACTGAGTTCCAGCAATAATATACTAATAGACCAGAAAATGACTCGCATGGCCTAGTAAAAGGTGGTGCGGGTGGTTTTGCCAGCAAAAGTTCCTAAGCAAGCCTGGTGGCTTTGTAGGTGTAGCCAGATTCCACCCCCTCAGTGCTTTTAATATTTTGGGCGATGTTCAGGCAGGATTCACACTGATGGCCTGCAGGGTGGAGGGTTGAGGGAAGTAGCAGTAAAGAAGTAAACTGCTGGTAGAAGCAAAGCTAATAGGCCTTGTCACAACTGACAAGCATTAGGCTCAGATGTGTGCAGGCTTAGTTCTCCTTAGGGAAAAAAGAAATGCTTGATCCTTGGTCATGAAAAAAATTGTCTTTGCCCTAAAATGTATCCTGGGCTGCTAAAATTAGCATGCATTGGCTAAAAAACCTATACTAGG
Organism: Nannopetersius ansorgii; assembly: GCA_037974605.1. NCBI lineage: Eukaryota > Metazoa > Chordata > Actinopteri > Characiformes > Alestidae > Nannopetersius > Nannopetersius ansorgii. The sequence goes on from JBBPDE010000006.1 coordinate 14,077,505, forward strand.
ACATATTGCTTGTTTTTAATTATTGATGTTTCTAAATAAGAAACTATTACATGTAATATAATGTAAATATAGATAATGTATACAGCCATGATATAAAATAAGAGAATTCTTCTTAATGTTATGTAATTGCATAATTATGGTGTATCTATGGCTTGAGTACAGTATACTGTATACAGTATACATCAGTTTGCAGGCATATTTACCGGTTAGGTATATTTTCTATTGTGATATAGCTGTTCTTTGTAAAAAAACATGTATTTAAAGTATTAACTTTGGAAGATGGAAACCACCTCTAAAAAGTTAATAGGAAGTCTACGCACTCATCTGTTCTCTGAGATTGGATAGCCTGAAACCTCCCTCGGTAATGAACACATCAAGTAATCATGAGTGTTGGTAATTAACTGAATTATGCTCACCTGGGCTGAAGCTGCTCCTCTCCTTGAACAGCAGTGGCACGAACCAGCGCTCACATCTTACCACTGCTGCTATATTAAAACCTTGTAACACCATTAGAAATCATGACTTTCACTTTGAACACATTTCTTAATGAATGAGATGATGGAAATATTGATACATTAATTTCACCTGTAAAACGTTTTTTTGAGATTGTGTTATACATCTGTTCTAAGCTGCCTGGTTATATTGTTTAATCATGTAGTGTAGTATACTAAAATATATCATTGTTTCCTACTATTTTCTGCAAAAAAATGTGAAAAAGTCCAACCATTCTTCCAGTTCACTCAAGGCTGGTTTGTTCATAAGTATAACACCTGCTAAAGGCCTAATCCAGCCTTCTTTCTGAAGATGAAGGTTTCAGCTATTGCCCCAGCACCTGAGCTCACTGGAGCAAAGTGGCTATACCTTTCTCACCTGTCCTGCACCTCAAAAGACTGCCTTCATCAGAGATTTTCAGAGCACCACATATTGATTCTCCAATTACAGAGGAGAAAGAGGTGAGGGAGCATTGGCTCTGAGAGCAAGCACCTCATATCTGGCCTTTTTAGCCTCTGTGTGGTGTGTCGCTCTGCTTTTGAAGTAGAATGACTGCGGAGAGACCAGGAGGGGGTTTGTCTCAGAGCCAGGGGGAAGACGTTCTGAAGGAAAATCTTTACGACTGTGTGTGTGTGTGTGTGTGTGTGTGTGTGTGAAAAAGAGAGAAAGAGTGAGGTGGGATCACAGAAACCTCTTTAAATTGCCACTAATGAGCCAAGAGGCTGCTTGGAAAGAGGCACTTGAATTGATTAAATTTGCATGGGTGTCTAAATCATGGTGAGGCCTCCTCCCCAGCCGAGCATGTTCTCTCTTTGCTCCCCTGACACGGGGGTGGGGGGTTGCTCACTATGGGTGAGAGGACTGGACGAGATGGGACGGGCCATGTTGTGGCGCTCACCCATCTGCCTGGGTGTTACGGTTAGTCCATCACTCTCCTCCTGGCAGCCATGTGCCCGGGGGACGTGTTCATTACGCTTTAACTACCGGATCTGTCCTTGTCCCCCAGCGCAGACACTGTCTGTCTGTGTGTCTCTCTGTGGCTTTGCTGGCTCAGTCTCATTCACAGCGTACAGCTTGTACACTCACTGTTCCTGTATGGTCCTAACTGGACTGGACAGAAGACAGCACGCAGTCCATCTGGGATGATACAAGGTTGCTGATTGTTTGGTGGTGTGATGTTTGCTGGTGTACTCTATAATTTTCTCCTTTTTCTCATTTCTTCTCTCTCTCTCTCTCTCTCTCTCTACGTTAGTCACTGAGACTGGTCTTAGCGTCTGTGTGATTGCTGTAATCAGATAGCTCTGTTAATCAGAGTGTGTTCGTCAGTGTCCTGATGAGTGGCTCTCGCTGATTGTGATGTGGTGCCTCTGTCTTCCTCTTTACCCCTCCTTTTCATACACTCTTCTCTTTCAGCCTGCACATCCCTGGATGATGCTACATCCTCACCAGGAACATTACTACAGGACCTGCAAAAAGTCTCAGAGGGCAAGAGATAAGCAGGCTCAAGGGTTGGAAAGTGTGTGTGTGTGTATGTGTGTGTGTGTGTGTGTGTGTGTGGCGGGACACACTTGAATACTTTATAATCCCATCCTATCAGAGAAGAAGTCTTTTACAGATTGACAACACTTCCCCCTCCTTCCATTACTTGTATTTTTTATGAGGAGTCCAAGCACTAATGCTATGATGGCAGCCTCATCAGGCAAGTCCCTACCAGGGCTGATACAAATTAATTAACCTAATTAGAGGCTGTGATTGCGGGCGTGATTGTGAGGGATTTGCGGGGGGAGGCGTAGAGGGAGGGAGGGGGCTGTGCTGGCAGCAACGGCTGAGGCTGAAACAAGCCGGGAGGTGTGGGAGAGAGGCCAGAGCGCTCTGCATGGCTAATGAGCGCAACACACATATTACCCCCCCCCCCAACCACACATCCTCCAGCTTTCCTTTCTTACTAAAACTCTCACTTTTCCTCTCATCCTCTTGCAATATCTATAATTTCACCATTCGTTTTTCTCTCTATACCAAAGAGCTGGGTTAAGGATAGATCAACATTCTGTGTGTCTTTAGAATGCCCAGAAAAAGAACTGAGAAGACAACTGAACCAGTGTGAGTGAGGGAGAATGTCCCAGAACAGTACGAAAGGAGGCTAAACATTCTTGAGAATGCTAACAATTGAGCACACATATGACATACCAATACAGTTTGCTTTTCCAGGTGCTTAGATTTTTTTTGATAAAGATCCCAAATGGAAACTGAACCTCTTTTGGTTTCTTTTGGGCAGTTGGTAGCCTAGTGGTTAGGGCATTCGCCCTGCGACCAGAAAGTCCGGGTTCGATTCCCAAGACAGCAAGGCACCCTGCTGAGGTACCCTGAGCAAGGTACCGTCCCCACGCACTGCTCCCCGGGCGCTGTGTTCGTAGCTGCCCCCTGCTTCACTTGGTGAATGGATTAAATGCAGAGGAAGTATTTCATGCCGTTTACACTCTGTGCTGTGGTGTGTTCACGTATGACAAATGGTCACTTTCACTTTTTTCTGGACCAACCTATTGTTGAATGGCTCTGGAAAAAAAATTGTAAATAAAATGTACAATTATCAAACAGCAATTGAAAGAATAAACGACCGCCCCATAACATTTTGACTTCAAATTCTCATTTTTTCTTCTAGAAATATTGCTTTATGCGTCTTCTTCCATAGCTCTACTGATTTTTCCCTCGTGCTGTGTTGCTTTCAATTTTATTTTCCTTTCTTATTATCCCTCTCGGATTCCTCTCCCCGTGCTCCTCTCTCCCTCTCTTCATGCTCTCTAATGTTGATATTATAGAACCATCCATTCCACTGGGCACTGCGATACTTATCTTCTGCCTCTAGTGTGTATCCCTCAGAAGGTCTCTCCATCATGTTCATGCTCACGCGCTTGGCCATACACACACACACACACACACACACACACACACACACACACACACACACACACACACACACACACACACACACAGCAATATTTAAATTCTTTGCTATTTGTATTGGAAACAGAACAAAGATATTCTGGAGAGCGAAGCAAAATGCCGTTTCTTGCCTGGATCAGCACTTCTAATGATCTTAATGAGTTGGAGGAAAAAGACTGGGAGCAAAAAAACCCTCAGAAGTGCCATACTCTGTTATCGCCCCGTAGAAACACAAACCCCATCCAGCACTCGCCTGACTGTAATGTCACCTTCGACTCTCGCAGCTCATCACTGTGCCAGTATACATTTATCTTCTCCATGGACAAAGACAGGGATTATGGAACACGCCTGCCCATTTCTCTGTGATGGAAATTTGATAGAAATTATGTTTATTGACTTTTTTTCTCCATTTGAAACAGTGCTATATCTCTGGTCGGTTAATGTTTGGGGCAAGTTTGCTTGTTTACCCTTGTTGATACATTAATCACCTCATAAGAACTTGTCTGTTGTAGTAATTTGCAAGTCCCCTATATAAGGGTTTGCCAAAAAACACTTTATGAAATGTGTGAACCTGTGAGATCGCCCTGTATCAGTTTGTCTGTGCGCTCACTGCATTTATAACTAGAATCAAACACATGCACTGTATTTTGATGAGCGAGAATGTTGATGACATTAATTGCAACAAATTTGGGAAGATCTTATAGTAGTGATTATAGGAGGGCCAAATATTACTCTGTGATTTTAAAACATTTAAGAGCTGATCCCAGAAACAGAGACACAAGAAGCAATAGCCAGTGATCTTTTTCCTCTTTCTTGGTAAACCGTTTCAACAATAATTCAACTGCAGTTGCAAAAAAGGTGTGAAGAACCTTTCAAAGGCGCTTTAATGCAAGGTTTTCACCCTGGTCTTGTTTCCACAACACATAAGATCAAAATAATCAGCCATTACATTGGCAACACCACATTGATTGGTTGAGTTAAGGCATGCCTGCAAAACAATGCTTTAATGTAATGTTTTATTTTTACCAATTTAAGGGTTCTTTACTAATTTAAGGGTCCAAAACCTTCACATCTTGTGAAGGTTCTTATAACTTAATGAAGGTTTGTCACACTTACACATCCCATTTACAAACATGGGTCTTATAAGAGATGTCCCTAAAATGGTTTACTGGGACACATACAATTGGTGTTTTATGACACCCCTATTTTTTAGAGGGTAGGCAAAATTATATGACCACTAAAACCACAGCAGTTACTATTCCACTTAGCAAAAATAATCGTACTGATCACGATCTTGAGGTTTTTAAACACCAGTTTAATTGTAACGATTATGGAGGCCCCTTCCATCTCTCTTTTACTCTCTCTCTTTTCTCTCTCTCTCTCTCTGAGATAAGCTGTGTTCCTTCAGGAAGAAGGCAAATAAAGCTCTTAAGGATTCTTCTCTCATTTGGCAGTCACACTTAAGACTTTAATTAAGCTGAGAGTGATACCCCAGCAATGAGCTGATGCTATCACAGGGCAGCAAGGTTGCACAGCGAGCTGAGGGGCTGAGATCGGGCTTCGGACCAGTAAGTGCTTACACCAGAATCTGTGTGCGTATGTGTAAAGGCTCGGCGTTGCTCTCAAAGCTAAACAGCTGTAGAGCGGCCGCTATCAGATATTTATAAGAGGCTCATGAATATGGATGGCTGGCGAGATGGGACTGATGTTTGTCCTCTAAGAGGGGATGAAAGGAGAATGCGCTCTTCTCCCAGAGAGATTCAGTCAGGGCCGCTTGGAGAGGCAGGGGGAGGGGAGTGGAGGGAGGTAAACAAGAGAAGGAAGAGCAGAGCAGTAACTGGCAGAAGATGCAACTCCAGAGACAAGACAATACTTCTCATGCACTCAGACCCTTTAGGCGTCATTCATTTAGCAGTGTTGCTTAATTACTACCCTCCCCTGAACAAAATCAAATAAAGTTCTTTAAACAACATCTGACCATATTCTTGACCATGAGTTGTAAACGGAATACTTATACACGAACCCCCGCAGTGGAAGAGCACATCAAAGAGAAAGAATGGCTAATAAAGAGGAAAGGCATCTCTAAAATGTTAAACTATAAGATGCACAGCCAGTGCTATAGTTACTGGCACCTTTAGTATAGAAGGTCATAGAACATCTGTGAATTAAGACAACACCACATTTGGCAGTATGCCAGTATTTAAGGATTGTAAGTTTTACATGTAAATTAAATCACATTTAGTCTATGATAACTAAAAAGTCTAGCTGGTTGTTCAGGCACTCTAGCCATTTTCAAGGAGCCTTTTTCTCTTTACTGTGGTATAAATGTTAAATGGCGCAAAGGCCAAATTTCTCAATCTTTCATCAAGATGGAGAAAAGACGATAAGAAGAGATAAACGTAATAAAAGTCCCGCATGTGAGAAATTTGCATTGTTACAGCAGTGAAGTGGACAGAACAAAAGAAGGAAATAGAAGCAACATAAACAACAAAATAAAACTTCAAACAACACATATACATGTATAAATATATGTGTGTATAAACTTCTTTATTTATAGTTTTTTGTAATATAAATACAAAAATATATGGAAATAATATTGTAAATAATGTCATTGTATATACAGTGGAGATATATGTAAGCCTCGTAGCAGCAGGCCTTCCTCATATATGTATGCTTTGTAGCAGCAGGCATTAAAAGAATCAGTAATAATGCTCCAGAAAAATTGCACGGTTGCACACAGTAACATTTCACCTGAAATACTGCACATGTTGCACAAGAAAATATGCTAATGAAATCACCTAAAATGGGTTGATTTTATAAGCCAGTCATGTGCAAAAAAAACAATAGCTGCTGAAACTTACTGCTTGTAGGACAGCAGCACTTTCCGCAAGGATCGCAGGTGGAGATTTGGAGACAAACATAGTGGCCTGAGGGCACAAAGTGTCCTAAAAACATTTAGACACCCCCCTTTGACCATATTGGTCAAAATAGACCTAGGAACCTGAAGAATATGGAAGGATTTTGTATTGAGGGGTGGTCTCAGAAATCTTGATCTGTATTCTCCAATTTGGTGATTTTTTGTTCATATTTTCAATGTGAGATAATTAACAAGATATTCTTTCAGGACTTTTTACACATTGGAGTCAGAATCAGAAAAACTCACTGACCCCAGAGGAAACTGCAAATTTCTGCTGTCCGATAAAATCAGCAGAAAAAGCTCATGAAATACACTATGCTGTATACATAGTGCTATAGGTAACTTACAGATTAGTGAATTACCAATTACTCAAATGGAGGTTAGGAGTATGGAGTATCTTTGCCAAGGCTGCCAACATTTGTGGAGCTGACTGCATGTTAGGTTGGAGTTGAAACGAGTAAATAAGATGAGAGCAGTGGCTTGAGCGAGCTCAGCATGGTCAGGGTCATTCTTGGTCTGGTCAGAAGAAGCTGAAAAGCATATGACCTGTACCTCTCATCCTCCTGTCATCAGCTAATCCATTATGATTTATTGCCTGGAGCAAAGCTACCTAAACTTGCATTAGAACCTGCCAATTACCATAATTGCAACATTTTAATATGTTTAATAGGCTGACATGACCTTGCCCATTCGCTTGGCAGGTACGCGATGCACAAGACTGGAGGCTTGTGGAGTAGGTATATTTAAAACATTAATGGCAGATCTTATAGACTCTGGCTATGGCTATGATGGAGCAGAGAAGAACGGGACTAGTGTGGGACCAAAAAGCATTTGCGACTATCAGAGTAAGGGAACAGAACATAAAGAAGCAGTGCATGGATGTAAACAAAAGACAGACTGTCTTCTGTTCAGCTCTAGTTGGGAACAAAGAAAAACAAAATGGCTCTGTGGTTAAGACTTTGACCGTGCAACCTTTGAAATACCTTTGTGCTGACTTTGGCTGCGTAGGAGCACTGAGGGGACTGCAGCAAAAGACGTCAGCGTGGGTGCAAAAGTGGCGGAGAGGGGGGACAGAATTTGAAAAATGCACCCCGAAAGACAGGAAGGGTCAACGTTTTGGTTTTTGATTCTTTTGTGGAGTGGACAAATGATCCCCAATGCTGGACAATAATGTTTTTATGGGACTCTAAATTTTGAGATGAAGCGAACCATTGTGGCTGTGTAATGGCCAACACGTGGCCAGGCTTGAACTGCTGTAGCTCTGTGTTGTGTTTGAGAGCACAGCGGCAAGATAGGCTTTGGCCTCAGAGTACTTTGCTCCAACAAGCAGCCACTTTGTTCCTGAGGGACAAGAGCCACTCAGAGAATAAATTACCTACAGGATAGGGCAGCCCGTGCCAGGCCAGCCTCCTTGCTCCCAGTGCTCTGCCTCTGCTCTGAGAGATAATGTTTCTGCCTCATCTGTGGCTGTCCTCCCACAGTCGGGAACCTTAGGAACAAAGAACTGCTCAGTCAAGCACTTTAACCTTCTCTGTCTTCTTTTGCTTGTGTCCTTGTTATTCTGCATTGTTTTTATTTTTCTTCTTCTTCTTCTTCTTCTTCTTCTTCTTCTTCTTCTTCTTCTTCTTCTT
>JBBPDE010000006.1:14097203-14112834 GCA_037974605.1 Nannopetersius ansorgii
ACACACACACACACACACACACACACACACACACACACACACACACACACACACACACACACACAGACACAGACACATTCACTCCCACCCCCTGTGTCTATGAGGAACTCTCAGAAGTGAGCTGATTAAGATTAAGACTGGGCTGCTTTCCCTAATCACATCTCCGCATCTAAATCATCTGTGTACATTTCTAATTACGCAGTCGCGCGCCACGTCCTTGAGCTCAGCAGCAGGTCTCCATTTCATCTTGCGCCGTCTCTCTCTCTCTCCCTCTCTCCCTCAATCTTTCCCTCCTTCTCTTCCTTCTTTTCATCTTCCTTATTTATTTCTTTTTTGTTGTTGTTGTTATTTTGGCTGTTGTGAGTTGAAGGGCTCATTTACACTTGTCTCTTCTCTCCAGTGACAGTATAGTGGAGGGCAGGGTAGGCAGCCCAGGCTCAAACCAGCTCACACACAGAGATCACAGGGACAGAAAAAATCGCTTTTTCCATGAGAAATCTCTTGTTTAAGACATGAGACATTTTATTAGTCATGTGTATTTACACAGTTTCTTGGGAGTGTGCTCAGGTTCATAGAAAGTGTTTAGAAAAGGCCTTCAGAACATGATAACATCAGAATCTTCTGATTCTTAGATTTTGTCTGATAATCAAACTGATATGCCATATTTATCTTTTTTTATATTCCTGAGAGCAGAGCATATAAGCAATATTGTACCACTATGCTAATGTCTGTATATTAACTTTTTATCCTGTAGGAATAAATAATTTTTATCATTCTAATTCAGATTATTCTAGTTCCAATTTCTTTGTTTTTGGAATGTGTGTAAATCGGCGTCAGCACTGACATTAACACATTTGTGCATGGACAGCATCGGGCCAAAAATTCCATATACAGCTGTGGAAAAGAATTAGAGACCACTGCAAAAATGTTCAGTTTCTCAGGTTTTATTGTTTATAGGTGCAAGTATTGAACTGCTTGGCAGCTTGGCCTTAGTTTTTAAGAACTGATGACAATATTTCTTCCAACATTGTTATACAATTAAATTATAACAATGTTTACTGAACTTGAATAACTCTAAGAAAACAAATCTCTTGTTCGCTCTTAAACAAAATGGAAATAATTACCTTTGACGTCCTTCTAGTAGTGTTTTTTGCCATCCAATCAACAGTCTCTTCTTGCAATGTGACCACACTGCAAGAAGAGTGTGTTGATTACAGCAGTGGGTTTTTATACTTTTCCTCATTAAATATGATTTGATTCAGGTGATCACCTAATCAGTACCTCATAAAGCAGAATGAGGTGCTTGTGTAGGAATTTAACAGACACTTGTCATACTCATGGAGACGCTGATATAAAAATAAATTGGAGTGGTATCTTATTTTCTTCCAGAGCTGTAGATACATTCCTAAATGGCGTACAATTAAGTCAGTTAGAAGTGCAAGTACGCTCCTTGCATGAACTCAGTATAGAGTGTAGGAACTTGTAAACAGTATTCATGAGTGAATCATATGATATGAAATATTATGACATGTTGTGTTACTTATAGAAATACATATGAATTCTGCTGTTCACAATATGTTTGATCTCAAAGTCAATTTTTGTAGACACATTGCCTTGACATTAGAGTGGGTCTCCCTTAAGCTACGCTAAAGCTGTAATGTTTACAATTCCATGAGAAAGTATTCCCCTATTACTGTATTTTTGTTTATTTTTGCACATGTATCATGAAACAAAACTCCAAATAGAATTTTTGTGGCAGGTGATGGCCTCGTGTTTAGGGAGTTGCCTCTGGGTTTGAATTCCAGGACTTCCAGTGGCACCACTGAGGCATCCTTGAGCAAGATATTGTCCCCACACACTGCTCCATGGTCATCATTGCCAGCATTTCACTGCTTCACTTCATAAATGGGTTAAATGCAAAGAACACAATCCCTCCGGGATTAACATAGTATATAAAGAAAAATAATTTTTTTTTTTTAATTTAAAAAATCTTGTTTTGGGGTATCAAAGTTATCCAACACCAACTGGCTTGTCTGAAGAGTAACAGTTATTTCATGAAACAATTAACCAAATTTAACTGATTATTGGGACCAATTAGATTAGACACATTTAGACTTGATTACTGCCAGTCCTGATGAATCTAAATATCTCTTAAGTAGAACTTTTCCAGCCATCTGCAGGATAAAATATCTCTAAATGCAGCATGCCATGCCATGATTTAGATACATTCCAGAAAGCTACAAAAATATATCAGTCTGGATCAGAGGTGGACAGTAACGAAGTACATTTACTTGAGCACTGTACTTAATTACATGTTTTTGAGTATTTGTATTTCACTTGAGTAGTTTTTTTTTTTTTTTTTGGAAACATAACTTTCACTTCACTACATTTCTATCAAGGTTCTTGCTACTCATTACCTTCAGTTCTGAAAGTGGATGTTATTGTCTCACTTTTCTAAAAAAAGAAATCACCAGTAGTGTTACATCACATCTGTGTGCTGCAACACTGCAATGCCAGCATTTATTAAACACGCTCAATCAGTGGCGGGAGAGTGGACATAGACTGCAACTCTTCATGCTTGCATCCACAGCCATATGTCAGTGTTTAAGTTTTAAGTGGGTGCCATGTTTGTCTGAAACAAACTATATTACAGCATACAAAACCTGTCGTCTAACATTCTATTTTTTCCTTACATCTTTTACAAGCAAATTAGATGCAGTATTTTTGGAAGCAAGTACTTCAGTACTTTAACTTAAGTGAAATTTGACTGTATGACTTTCACTTGTAGTGGAGTAATCACTTAAGTAATGATGTTAGGAACTTTGTTCGCCTCCGGTCCTGATATACAAAGGGTACAAAAGGTAATGCATTCACATTAGAAACAGTCATCTTTGTTTGAGGTCAGTGTGTATGATTCAACCATTAGAAAGAACCTGTGCACAAATGATATCTACAGGAGAGGTGCAAGGTAAAAAGAAGACCACAATTTGCCAAAAATTACTCTGATGATCCCCAAATTACAAAGGTGTAAAGCTAACGCAGCATTCCATTGGGCAGTTGTGGTCTTGGAAGTGTGTTTGTTCCTGCATCAGGACCTGGGTGACTTGCCATTATTGATGGAACCATGAATTCTGTTCTTTACCAGAAATCCCACATCTGATGATTATGTGTTATTGGGTTCTGTGAAAATACAATGATTCTAAGCATGAGAGTACGCCCACATATCAACTTCTCAGAACCCCCACCGCCCCTACATTTTAGGTTTTGGAGTAGTCTAGTCAAAATGCTGACTTGAACCCCACCCAAATGCTGTGGCAGGACTTTTATGTAGACTGACGGTGCTCATAAATACACCATTGTGGCTGAATTAAAGCAAATCTGCAAAGAAGACAAAGCCAAAATTAAAAGGTGGAACAGTATTTTATTACATATTATTAGATATTTTATTCTTTATATTTTGTATGATCTAAAACCATCTGGTGTTACAAATATGCAAAAAAAACCTAGATTAAATCAGGAGGGAACAAATACAGTTCAATTTCTCTATGTATGTATATATGTACTAGATGAATAAGTATGAAGAGGAAAAAAATACATACAAAACGAAGTAACCGGACTGCCATGAAATTTTATTTATTTGAAATACATGTTCATCATTGTTGTTAATTTACTATTAGATGTTTAGTTATCACAACATTTTAAGGCTGTCTTGTAAACACTTCAATTTTAGAGTGATAATTTCTTTATGTATATTCAGATATCTGAGGTAATAAAGATGAATAAAAAACACTTCTAAACAAAGTGTGAACACCAAGATCCACTCAGTTATTCATGCATGTAAGGCACACACAAACAAATACAAATTGTGAAAATGATAAATACCATACTTTTGTGGCATTGATTAGAAGGCTCAGAAAATATCCACATACACACATGACCTTCCCATTGTCTAGCAGTTTTCCTTCAGAGGTTATGGCAGTTTTATTTTCTATTCTTTATTCAAGAATCAACCTTGTGATTTAAGTCTTGAAAGAGCAGTCCCCCAGGCTGACCATGACACAAAGACAAGGTTTGAAGGTGAAGTGCTGGGCAGTCTATAGCATTGACTTCACACTACCTTTAAGTTGAGGGCCTTCTGGGTGAGCTATTAAATCTGCAACCTTGAGCATCTTCCTGGGAGAGGCCTTTAGTGCCAGAGCCTTGTATAAGAGACATCAGATAGCAAGCCATGTGTATAAACCCACAGTAATGACAGAAAAAACAATGGACCACAGAAATTATCTAAACAAAATGGGAAGATTTTGGCCTGTATGAAACTGTGGCTTATCTGTCTGTGATTAGTGGTATATCATAATGTCTCTTAACAATAAAGGTATCCATCTGATTCTACAGTACATCAATAAATTAACCATCAAAAATGTATAACTAATGTGATAACAAGCCAGTTAACTGCTTTTATTCAATGTGGGTAAATCATTTGTATTTACATTACAGCATATATCAGACGCTTTTATCCAAAGCAACTTCCATTCCCTACAGGGGGCAGTCTCTCCCTGGAGCATCTTTGGGTTAAGAGTCTTGCTCAGGGACCCAGTGGGGGTGCTGAAGGTAGGATTTGAACCCATGACCTCTTGGTCCAGAGGCAAGTATCCTACCACAAGGCCACCACCACCACCACCCACGTTTTAAACATTAGTTAATTAAAAGTATTTATTTGAATGAAAGTAGTTAATTTAATTTCCTTATTAATTTAATTAACTATGATGCAACATCTCACTATTAATTAGTGCTGGAGAGATTTTTCTGCTAAAGAGAACTTCCATCTACACTCTTTTGTCTTGGATGTAGAATTTCTGCAGTGATGCAGAAGTTTTACATCAAGTTTCTCCAACTACTACGGGTGGGCGCTTTAGTGAGTGTGTTTAAGCAGAGAGATCACGAATATGTGCTGCACTCTATGACACTGAGGCTCATGAAACTTACAAAAAGGTTCTACACTCTTATACAACTCATTCACAATACTGTTTCTAAGGAAACATCCACTGAGATTCTTTACACCGTCTATTCCCAGTCCTGGTCTTGCAGTCTCTGCACTGCACATGTCAATTCCATCCTCCCAACATATGTGCTCCTACTAATTGATTAATTAACATGTTTTCCTGGGGTGAAGTGTGTGTATTGGTGCAAGAAAACCCTAAAATGTGTTAGACAGTGGGCTCTAGGTCCAGAGCTGGGAACCTTGGCTTTAAACAGCGTAAAGTGAGGTGACACATCACAGCACACACTGTGAATAGGACAAAATTCTTCCTCTGCATTTAACCCATTCACCCAGGTGAAGCAGCAGGCAACCAGGAACACGGCACCCGTGGAGTAGTGTGTATGGACGTTACCTTGCTCAAGGGTACCTCAGAGGTCTTGGGATGTGCCTTCCACCATGAATTTGTGCTCATAATCCATGATGATAATCCTAGGTTCTGATGTGCTAAGTGGAATAAAACTGCCTATTTACCTGCTTAGTGTCCCCAGGAGACTGAAACACAACAAGCGGTGCAGAAAACCTGTTCTGTAGTCCAGGTCTCTGCCACTAAGATTAATAGACTTCGAGGTGGCATCTTTTGTCATTTTGAAATGTTATTTTTCAAGACTACAAGGTGGTGACTGATCTCCACCAGAAACAAATCCAGAAACAGAGGAAGGCTCTGGGAAGTTTTCAAACCTGCATTTATAACCTCTATATTTAGGTCCACACCTTAGAGCCTACTTGAAGGAGAAAGCATATACCTACAGTGCCCTGTATCATAAATAACACAGCATTCCCCCCTCAGTTCTCCGTTGAAGCTTTTCATATGGTAAATAGCTGATCACTGTATGGCCACATTGTTGCCTATCTTTCATGTAGCTCTGAGGGGAAACCTTGAGGTGTGGAAGAGAAAGAATTTTTGATTAAAAAAAAGAAATCTTTTCCTTTTCCTCCTCCCACAACCCCCTCTCTGCCTGTTCGCTGTTGGGGTCAGGTATTTACTACATAAATGAGAGAGACAGAGAGACAGTTGATGAGTGAGTGGCTGTGAAAGAAGAAGGGAAAGACCTGAAGACAGGGAGTACTTACCCACCTGGTGATAGCATGTTAATGTGGAACTAATACATTTGCCTGGGACTCCACATGACACCTTTATGTTAGAGCCTTATATCTTAACCCTTTCATTTTTGAAAAGGTATTGGGAGACACCCTTACAAATCCACACCTCAGTTTGCAAGGCACAATGAATCACCCAGAAGACCAAGATTTATCAAAATGTTTTCTCTTACAGCCTAACTGTTCTCAAGAAGGTATTACCCTCGTTTTCAGCAGTAACAGTCTCTACTCTTCTGGGAAGATGCTGGAACATTGCATTTAGTCCCAAATGTTTTAGATGGTGCTTCATCACTCTAAGTAATCAGGATAGGGATTGCTTTTAGGGGTGCATTTTCCTTCATTAGGATATGTTGTATTATAGAGTACTGTTGAGCTGGATAGGCCTGGATTTTGATTATAGCTTGATACAATTATGTCCACTACAATTCCTGTCCAAGAGTTTGCAGACACCTGCTTATTCAATATGTTTCTTAAATCAAGGATAAAGATTCTGTAGGTCCTACCCTTGGTGCAGTAACAGCCTCAACCTCTCTGGTCAGGCTTTACACGTGGTGTTAAAACATTGCTGTAAAAATTTGATTGCATTCAGCCATCTTAGCATTCGGATCAGGTATTGAATAGTTGTAGAATTACTTTATTAGCTCTAAGGTTTTTTTTTTATTGAAGCGCATGCTAACAACACACATTTTTGTCACTATTACTATTTCAATTTATTTCTTTTAGGCGACAGGAATACACACATTTTTGACAGAGAATTGCATTTTTGCATACAAAAAATTCTTACCATACTGACTGTGTTACAAATCACCCTGGATGTTATTCTGTGTTCAAATTAAATGACTGCATAATACAATGGGCAGGCCTAATGTAGGCCCTAGTTCCACGAGACTATACAACATGTACAGGAGATTCACGTGACACTAGTGTATTTCAGTCCTCAGCATCAAGGCACATGGTTATGGAATGAACAGGAGTGTAAAAATAGCAATAAATGCATTATTCAGGCATAATTACCAGCATTGTTGTAGTGTTTGTAATGTCATTAATAACAGCCCATGCCCAAATAATGTGCTTAATGTTATTTATCTGTTGGCAGATAGATGTGGCTAATCCTCATTCATTTGCTGTGGATCAATGCAAATCCGCTAGCGTGAGCAAAATCCCCCCACCCCTCCATCACCCCCCCCTTTGAGCCTGTGCCTTCTAATGTATTTTCCCACCATTAACCAGCTATAATCCCTGCTAATCATTGCTAATCCACATCTCCTGTGTTTGATGATACTCTCCTGATGAAGGAGGCGGTGTTGGGGCTCAAATGCCTGAGTGCAGCATAGAGCCATGGCTGTGCAGATGACGGCTGGAGCTGCCCATGGATAATGTGGCGAGGAGGGAGAGCTAAAGCGTCAAACCTCCTGCTTCTCAGGCAAGCCTGATGGCACTGGCTGCCTCTGAATGGCTCTCCCTGTGGCTGAGTGTAATTATGCATAGATAACCAATCTGCAGTTATCACACATGCACATCTGCTTTATGCTTTCCATGGAGAATCAATGAGCCATCCCATGCTCTGTTGTTCACCTTTTCATCTTTATTATGTCCATACACTCTCCCATAAGGCATTCTATATTAACCTTAGACTTGCCCTTCGGTGGTGGTACAAAGCTTACCGGAACATCAAATTCTGCCAAAGCTGCATTACTTTTTTCTATATGTCTGCATATATTTTATTTACTTTGTAGTTGTCAATTTTATTTACTTACCAAATCAATTGTCAAACACTAGTATCAGTTTCTGACAATCGACTTTAGGGTACAGTATGATGAAATCACTTTGTGGTGATTAGATTTACTGCATGCATATTTTTGTAGCACTGTAACCGATAGCTGTTGCAAGGGACAATGAGTTTCAAACACAGTGAGAAGAAAGATATAGGGCTCTTCAGCATGTCCTGTGTCACTGCATCCTTAGTTACTTGACTAACACAAAGTGTAGAGTGTATTCTTTTTGTAACTTTTTTGTCCACACTCTGTGTGATTGACTCTCAGCATGACAACAAAGGGTGAGTTAAAGAAGGCAAAATTAAATTAAATGAAATTAGTCAGAGACATGACCAAGACTGTATAAAACTCCACTGCTTAGAACACATTGTCAGCAATAGCAAACAACCTGCAGGCTGCAGGAGGCCACAAGGGTCAATGACTGAAGTGTTTGCTTGCAACCAATCAAGGATGTAGGCACAGATGTGCTAGGATTTCATAAAAAGAAACATATTTGATTAACACACGGTTCAATTTAGTTTTAAGCCATGAAAACTATACAGATTGCAATATATGTATATAAAAAGCCTGTAGACTTTTGGGACAATCTCTTGTTACTCCTTATCTGGCTCTTGTCTGTCCATGTTCTTGAGGATCATTTGCAGTAGGAGGTTCTTGCAAGTAATTTTTGCCCTACAGGTCAAGAAAACTGGGCTCTGAATCCCAAGTTTCCTGCTCCTTTGCAGATTTGTTCAGGCTCAATATGGGCTCTGCTGTCCGGCTTCTTACTCTCCCACTGTGTGTGCGTGCTGTGAGGGAACCTGTCAGGTAATTGCAGGCTTTCATGCAAATAGCGCATCACAGCAGTGGCTTGTCTCATCCACTCTTGAGGTAATTGGTAAATGGATATAAGAGGTTCACTGTGTCCCTCTAGTACTCTTCCCACCTCTAACTAGTGCTGCAGTGGTGCTAACCTGCAGTGTGTTTCCTCCGTCTGCCACTTACTCCATACCCCAATCTGACAGCCCTGTCTTACTGACAGTGAAGGATGAAAGTTAAATTTTCCGTAATGACAACAACTTTAGCAGCTTGAGAATAGTTTATCCAGATGTTTGTTATTTCATCAGTAAAATTGATTACTACAGCTATATTGACCATTCAATTCTGTACATAGTTTTTGTCTTCTTTGTGAAAGCACGGATGTTTCTAAAGGGTCAAATACAAAATCTATTTTGTACTAGAAAAATAGTAAATATTTAGTTTACTTAGTTTATTCTTTTTTGCTAATACTGAGTACATGTGATTTGATTATGTTTTATATTATTCCCATAGGAGTGCTCATATCGTATTATATACTTTTTTCTTTCAATTGTATTGTACAAGTGATTGCCTCATTACTTTTATTTGCCCTAAAATAGAACTGAATAGCATTAGAAGTCTATCATTCTAATCCACGACGTCTCCACGAGAGAGAGAGAGAGAGAGAGAGAGAGAGAGAGAGAGAGAGAGAGAGAGAGAGAGAGAGAGAGAGAACGCAGTATACTGCTCAGTAAGGTCTGCTCTTGCATGGACCCTCTTGGCCGTTAGGGGGCGCAAAAGACTCGCTGTTCTTCTATTTAAGTCTTTAAGAGTTTTTTGGCACCTTGGACACCTTCAGTTCAGAACGAGGTATTTGACTGCCTTGAAAAACACGATCGCATATTAAATTAGTATTTCTATATTATTATCTGTTGTTTTTTAACTAGTTTCCTCGGACTTTAAAGGTGAAAACCATCTCGACGTGCACGTGATCGAGCAGTTTTACCCGCGTCATGCGGCTCACCTGAAGAAGTTTACTCTATTAGAAAAATGAAGACTGGGTTTTGAATTCTGATTTTGGTGTTTGGCGTAAATTACTCAGACACTGAAAAACACACACTCGGACAGGACTGTGAAGTCGGCTGTACTGAAATAACTGAAATACAACCACAAAGATTTTCAGCGGCTGTATTTCAATTGTCAGTACTAAAAACGCACCCTGGCCTTTAAAAGCACATTTTAACATAACTCCAGGCTCATGTTTTTAACCCCCACCCCTCTCTCTCTTTGTGTGTGTGAGAGAGTGTACTGAGGCTTTACCTGAAATACTGAGTGGTGTCGATGGATCAACCTGTAGGCCAAAACGGTCTCGTCTACCTTTGGCTACAAACTAATTTTCACCAAGTTTCCTGAAGAAGAAAAACCTCTTTTCCAGCCTGAGGACGATGTTAAAATGATTTTTAAAAAGGTGAATCTTCATCAGTTGAAAACGCAGAAACACTCAGACAGAATCGTCTCTTTTCTGTTATGGTCAGTTCATCTCTAATTAGATGAGCTGATTACATATTTGAGTCATTTTTTTATGAACACAAACATTTCCGTCTCTTTCTTTCTCATTGCAGCCCGTTTTCTGCTGATGCAGTATGTGAACAGTGTTTCAGCTTTAACAAACCGTGATAATAAGCCCGAATAAAGACAAAATCATGTTCAAAACATTGGAATGTAATGGAACTTTAGCCAGAATATAAAGATTCCTAGTATAATAATAAAATAATAATCATAAAACATCCAAAGATATCCTCGCTGATCTGAGGGCTAAAATCGTACTAACGGACCTGACGCTTAAAATATGTCTTTCCCACTACAGTTGTATGTATTTATCTACGCACTATTTTAATTCATTTTATTTACTTATGTTTATGTTATTTCTGTTCATTATCTATATCACCGTTACTTTACCAAAGATGAAGAAGCGGCAGGACCGTGTCACGTCGAAATACATAACTTCTGTGTTTTCTTTTATTTGTTAATTCCCCCTCACTTTTAACGTCTATTAATAAATAAAAAAACGTCTGTACATTTACATACACCAATTTCATGCCTCAGCTTTTCCCCCAATTAATCACATTTGGTCCTAATATCAAGGAGCGATCATTCAAATGAAAACGTTTATAATTAGTACGAATGATTTACCACAGTCCTGCCAGGCCATGGTTATGGAAATAATATTGGGTTTGGTGTTATTTAGTGAATTTAGTGAATTATGTAAAGAAGCGCTTATAATACAATCTTCATATAACAAACCTGAACAAGTTCATTAGAAAATGCTGGGAATTAAATTGCTATAAGGACTGAGGACATACGGATTATTCTTTTTTATTATTCATTAATAAAAACATTATTATCAGGAATTAATTATTTGTTAACATCACACATTATTGTTATTGGTCTTAATATTTTATTATTTTTTTACGTTTATAATTATTACAGCTGTATTTTTCAGAAGACAGAGAGGTCATTTTGTGTTGAAAAAAGACAGAAGGCAAGTTCTTGTATATACGTTTTATGTAAGTAATAAAATATTACTATAACATAAATATAAATGTGACTTTGCAGTCTACATTTCGCAATCAACGTACAACCAAATGTAGTAAACAAAACATTTGTAATCCACTGCAACATAATTAACAGAGCCCAACCAAAAAAGCTCCAAACACATTTAAGAAATAAATATATAGATATATAAACAGTCAAATTCATAAATGAAATATTAAAATATCTTCTCGGAATTAGTAAGTGTACAAAACTGCTCAGAAGGAACAAGAAATGAAACAGGAAAAAAGAAAAGAAAAGAAACCTCAAAAACAAAACTCAGAACAAATACATATGTTTACATATTGGACATATTTACATATTGGAAATAATCATGACAACTATTCATTTAAAATCTTTTGATTTTTTCTGATTTTTTTGGAAAAAGAGTTGTATATCCACACTGTTTCAAATAACAGGATTGCAAAATGAACACCTGCTCCAAGTTGTTCGCTCACAGATGCCTTTTTTTGAGAAAAGACACAAAGTCAGGGTCCCTCGGTTTATGTGCTGCTCTCAGACACACAAAGAACCACAGAAAGAAAGAAAGAAAGAAAAACGAGAAGAAAGAAAAGAAACAGAAATAGTCCCACAGCAGCTGCCTTTCTCCCACATAATGTCTGCCTTTATCCGGTGGGTCTGAGTCAGAACTGGAGTGGGATGGTGAGGGGCTCAGTAAGACTTGTGGTCCACGGTGGGCTGTAGAGGAGTGGAGCTGGGCAGGCGCTGGGATTTTACCTGAGATTGAGCACTTCTGCACTTTAGCCCTCTCACCCTCAGCACGCTTTAACCGGGCAAATAAACCCACCCGGACAAACCCGGGGGTCTTTTATGGAGACTGTAAACAAGGCGGAGAAGAAGAAGAAGAAGAAGAAGAAGAAGAAGAAGAAGAAGAAGAAGAAGAAGAAGAAGAAGAAGAGAACCGAATGAAGACGAGGAGGAGGGAGTGGAGAAAGAAGGAGAGAAGGAAGAAGAAAAAGAAGAAGAGGAGAAGGAAGAAGAAGACATTTCCCATGACCTGCCATTAAAAACTAGCACACTTTCATTCAGCATGGACACGATCACACACAACTGCAGCCTCATTATAACAGAATAAGTGCTCGTGAAAAAAGAAGGACACCAAAATGAATAAAGGAAAAAAACACCAAAATAAAAGTTAAATAAGAAGCTCGGGCGTGTGGAATGGCTGTTGCCCTTGTGTGCTATACTTCAGGCCCATGGCTGGTGTGTCTCTGTGTGTGTTTATATGTGAATGGTGTGTGCATGGAGACAAAAAGCTCGTGCTCCACTTCTCCACATCATGGCTCAGTGGCTGGGACATAGAACGGCTCGAGCTTTTGTTTCCTCGAAGGACAAACCAAAGCCTAGAGTGGCAGGAGGCACCGCGCGGCTCCCCAGAGGTGAAGCGGCGCCTGCAGTGCAGGACTCGCTCTGACTCTGCCTCATCTGGGAGCGCTGCAGGTGCTCGTTCCGCTCTAGAGGTCCTGCTGCGAGTGGATTTACAGAACAAACACAACAACATTTTCACTGAAACGCAAAAACTTGGAAAGTTCCCAAACTAAAGAGAAACAGCACAGGAGATAGAGGAGAGGCGATGCTCGTGTAGGGTCCATCCAGCCCCTGTTCATCTACATTAGACTAATACAACCAAACACGCGCGCACACGCACACACACACCGTCTCCTTTGTGTGAAAATGGGCTCCCTTTGAGCAGCGCTATATAAATCGGAGTAGGTTTTTTAAATATTTTTTTCTCCACAATGCACCCTAGGACCGTTATTATTTCAGAGAAAACAGCTATTTGTTTTTTGCCCTAATCGCACATGGAACTGATTCTTTCGCTCTGTCTGCGCCACCATCACCAAAAACTTACACCAAAACTCTTTTCAACCCAACTTTTTGCTATAAAGCGAGTGTATGTCGCCTCTCAGGGCAAACAAAACGCAATGAAAGAGAGATGAAACACTGAGAAAATCCATTTAGTTCCTTTTCTATTCACCCCTTCCTGCTGCTATTGGTCTCTTTTTTCTTACTCTCTCTGTCTCTCTCTTTCACTCTCTCTCAGTCATTTTGGACATGAGCGCACGGAGCAGTCAATGGGTCAGTCTGTCACGGCACGGGGCTCTGGAGTGTGTGGTGCAGCGGGGGGGTCTCGGCCTGCGCGTAAACGTCCTCCATGCTGGGGTGCGGGACCCCCACGGGCGTCATCCTCTTCTCCTTCTGCCTGCGGTTGCAGAACCACACGCGCACCACCTCCTTCTCCAGCTGCAGTGTGCCGGCCAGCGTGGTGATCTCGTGCGCCGAGGGCTTGGGGCACTTGAGGAAGTGGTTCTCCAACGCGCCCTTCACACCCACCTCGATGCTCGTGCGCTTCTTGCGCTTGCGGCCCTGCGCCGCGATCTTGTCCAGGTTGGTAGGACTGCCGCTGTTCGAGTCCGTCTCCTCCAGCCACTTGTTCAGCAGCGGCTTGAGCTTGCACATGTTCTTGAAGCTCAGCTGCAGCGCCTCGAAGCGGCAGATGGTGGTTTGCGAGAACACGTTGCCGTAGAGCGTGCCCAGCGCGAGGCCCACGTCCGCTTGCGTGAACCCCAACTTGATGCGCCGCTGCTTGAACTGCTTGGCGAACTGCTCGAGATCATCCGAGCTGGGCGCGTCCTCGTCCGAGTGCAGCTCGTGCTGCTGTTGCTGCTGGTGGCCGTATGGCGCGTGCGGGGACCCCTCGAGCGCGCCGTCGCTCCCGGCTCCTCCTCCCGTGCCTCCGCCTCCACCGCCGCCTCCTCCGCCCGCGTCCTCCTGCAGCGGCGCGCTTAGCATGCCGTAGCCCGTCTGAGAGTAAAGCAGCGGCGGTTGATGTGCGCCCGTGCCTGGAGACAGCGGTGGCAGGTGGTGCGCCGTGGCCGCCGCCCACGAGCCACCGTGATGGTGCTGGTGATGCTGGTGGTGGTGGTGATGGTGGTGATGGTGCGGGTGGTGGGCGCCCTGGCTCGGCTGGTGCGCAAGGTGCGCGCGCTGGTACGCGGACGCGGGCAGGTCGTCTCGGCCGCTCTTGTGCTCCGTCTGTCCACTCCAGTCGGCGGCGGACGTGGGCAGCCACTGATGCGTCAGGCTCATCGGGTGGCCCGCGTTGGAAGCCGCCAGCCCTTGCAGGTAGTCGTGGTGCATCATCTTCTGCACCTCGCGGTACGTGGTGCCCTGGTGCATGCGGTCTGAGTCCGGATGAACTAGTGGATTTGAGGGCAGCGTGTTAGTCCGCGGAATGTACTGTGCCGTCGTGGCCATTGCTGCTGATGCTGATGCTGCTGCTCGCACTTGCGGGAAAACACTGACGGCCCCTCTCCAGGCGCTCATGGGCTTTAGAGCCGGGGAAGGCGACGACCTGCCGAGAGGCGTGGCGAGGACAGGAAGGACACGCCCCCAGCGAACGGAGATTGGTCTGGGCGCGCGACGAGCCTCCCGTGATTCCCCCAGGTCCGCGTCTGCGATTGCACTACCTCGCAATTGGCCGCTCTCTCTATCTCTCTCTCTCACTCAGACGCACACTTTCTTCTCCTTCTTCTTCTTCTTCTTTTTTTTTTTTTTTACCAAATGAGTCTTTGTGAGTTGTTTTGCACCTAAACCACGTGGGGGAGTGCGGTCCTCTTCACTGAGATATAAGAAAAGCCTCCCCACCCCTTTCTTTAAATTAGTGTGGTTACTAACTGTATCTCTCTCCTTTCAAGTACATTACTACTCTGAACATATTCCACGAGCCACCCGCCACTGAACTCTGTTAACACACGCAGTGGTTTTAATGTTGACTACGACTCCTGCTGTTTAAGCCTCTCTCAGACTGTTTTTTCCAAGCAGAAACGGATGAAATGCCGCACAGAGAAATTTCCACTGCGCTCCGCTTCATCCTTGAGTTCAAACTTAAGTTCCCTCAGTGACAGCAAGTGATGAACACTAGCACATTAGCAGCAGCTGGTCTGGACTGGGTCTTCAGCACTTTCACTGGATGTGCGCACGTTCCCGAAGCAGTATCTTGTCTAGTCTAGTACAGTCTGTCAAGTGTGATATTTTCCCACGTCCTGTCACTTTTTGATGCCATTACCACAGGCTTTGGTTTGGTCTGTTAAAATAAACGTGCTATCTATTTGTTTTCTTTTTTCAGTCGTTCGGTTTTGAATTCCTCTGCGTCTGAATTTGGACTTCCACCGGTTACTCGAGCGAGGAGGGTTCTGCCTATTTCCATACAAATTTCCTGCCAAGCATTTTTTCCCATTTCTTTTCTCTTCCTCTTTTCCTCTCTCTCTCTCTCTCTCTCTCTCTCTCTCTCTCTCTCTCTCTCTCTCTCTCTCTCTCTCTCTCTCTC
>JBBPDE010000006.1:14130912-14142172 GCA_037974605.1 Nannopetersius ansorgii
GAGAGACAGGGAGAGAGAGAGAGAGAGAGAGAGAGAGAGAGAGAGAGAGAGAGAGAGAGAGAGAGAGAGAGAGAGAGCACTAAACAAACTCATGTGTACGTCTAAAAATACATTATTCTTAACAAGGGGGTATGATTCTAAGAAAAACTTTACAAAGTTTAACTGTTTTTCACACATATCTTATTTACTAAATAATTGTTCAAAAAACCTTGAACCATTCGCTATAATAACAAAAGTGTTTTCATGGAAATTCTCTTGGGAAATGGTTCCTTAATTTTTAGCAATGCATGTGCATGAGATTTAGTGGATGTAGAATAACCTAATGTGTCGAAACTGTGATTTACATCTAGCCCATGTTCTATTCTTTGGAAAAACAACAGAAATGCATCCCCCAGCCTCAGTGACCTCCCCAGACAGTTACAGATGGGCCTGAGGTTGGGGATGGGTGGGTATTTGGGGGAGGGTGTAACATCCCAACGGTCCCATGAAGCCCAGCTCTGCCATCAATCTCTCGACATGAGCCCCTCTCCACTTGATCCTCACTGCCCCAGGTGACGACAACACATGCGTCCATACACAAACTGCCTTTGCTTCTTGCTTCATCTCTGCTGGGCAAATCCCTGCATTCACTTTCCTGTATTGCTGATGAATGGGTTTTAATAAAAGCTGACAGAGTGATGAAATTAAAAGTGCATCCCATGGCCTGCGATTGCTCCAGCTGCTCTATTACAGGACATATTTCAATATTCTCTTGCTCAAATTACAGACAAGTGTCTTACATCACTGTTGTGCTGATATTGCTGGACTCATCATCACTTGGCTTGATTGTTGCTGTTAAAGCCATTGTGCCAGTACACAGTCAAGGATGCTCAATGTTCAAGTACTGTTATGTAGCTTTATAAAATCTGCCTTCCTCGGCATGATTCGCTAAAATTACGCAGATTTCCCAAGTTGCCTCATTAAAGACTGGCATCACAGCACTGGGCTGGGGTTGGGTGAGGGGTGTAGAAGAGGTGGGAAAAGAAGCGAATCTGCGTCTTTCTCAGAGAAAAGTCCCATAAGGACTAACCGACACAAGCCAAAGCTGCCCCGTCTCCCTATTCAGAAAAAAGATCTTTGTTTTGGTGGATTATGACGGACTTAATCCTCCCAAATGTATAATCGGCCTGCTTTGTGCTGTATGCTAGAGTGTAAGGGGGGCTGGCTGGAGGCGGTCCTTGTACTCCAGGAGCAACAGTGTAAAGTAAAGACACTTCATTTAATAACAAAATGGACACTATTGGACGTACATAACACTATTATAGGGAGGGATACTTGAAAATGACAGCTCTTACAGTCTCTTCAGACTGGCTACTCATGATACTGGTGTACCAGTGTCTGTTTTTACAAATCTTTGGTCTCACTTAAATTTTTTTTCCAAAACAGGTTTAAAGGGATAATAATAATAATAATAATAATAATAATAATAATAATAATAATAATAATAATAATAATAATAATAATAATAATAATAACAACAACAAAGACAACAACAATAATAATAATGATACAAAAACAACAACAATAATAATTATGATACAAAAACAACAACAATAATAATTATGATACAAAAACAACAACAAAATATAAACTTGATTGGTTTCCTTACGCACAGTTTATATATTTTCTTCTTTTAGCAGTTGTACTATTCCAATAAATTAAACACACCCAGCATTGCTGTGAGAAAGTGAGTGTCTGTGTTGCTAAGTGCTGTTAAAATTGACCACTGATGAAATAAGCTTGAATGAGTGAAATAGTGACAGGAGGTCAGAGCAGGACTACATAGAACCTGTGTGCTGCACTGAAGTGCTGTCACAAATTCAACCTCTCAAATATACAAAGACTATTCTGATTTTGTAAAGAACAAAGCCTGAAGGTGTTTTGATGAAGAGTTGATATGACTCTGCATTGGACCAGCATGTGCCAGCATATCTACGTGGCACACCCACAACCCTTATTCTTGGGCAGTTCCCAAGAAGAAGCTATTTTAGTTTCTCAATCAACAAGTGTTTTGAGAACTATTAACACTGGTTACAGGAAGCACCAAAAAACTTTGATATTTGTATATGAAACTTCCATTTATTGTGTTTCCTGGTACACTGTTGTTAGTTTATGCAAGTAAGAACCCACATTCACTATTCTGATGGTCAACAGGCAGACTCAAACAGAAAATACATTTCTCATTCAGAAACCATATCCCCCACCATTAATCATAGTGTGAATATGATAAAAAAAAAGATATTAATTGCGTCATTTAGGGTTGGTTGTTGCTAATTATTGGCACAAATTCAATTTTGCTGACAATAGTTTACACAATTGTTTGGGCGTCTTTGACGGATGACTCAGCAAAAGAACCACATAGCTAACTTTATTAAATGGAGTTAAAATGTATACATATTTATATTATACATTTTCATATTCTTCATTCTAAAAAGCAGATTTAAATGATAAAAAAATGTTTGGCATGCAGCTGTTCCTTTATTTAGACTTGTTTTATGGTAACGTAGTTTGGCATGATGAGGAAAGAGGATACGTTTTAAAAATGAGTCATACACAGTCACTCCCAATGGAAAGACATCAATCAGTTTGACATACCAGGTAACTCATTCCATTCTGCTTAGTTAGATGACTGTAAGAATGACTTCTGCCAATGAAGCTGTAAATGACAAGGTTAGTGTATTCCAGAACAATAATAACCATTAAAAAGTTTTAAATTGTGGAATTTCTATATTTATGAAAAATAATTTATTACAAAACATATTCTGGTTTGTGTCACTCTTGTTTACTGCATACTTCCATGTGTTTATTCATAATTTTGTTTGTTTTCAATATTAATCTACAATGTAGACAATAATAATAACAAAGAAAGCACAAATCGAATGAGTGTCCAACTTTTGACTGGTAGTGTATATATACATTTTTTAAAACCATTTTTCAGTAAAATAATTGTGTTATTTAAAAATATATTGTTAAACTAAGTTTTAAATGTTTGCATTGCTCCCACTTAGTGTAGTACCTTTAGTGGTAGAAATATTAAAATATATAAATATATAAATATAATATAAAAATAGTAAAATATTTGTATGTCAAATATGTACTCTAATTAGGATAAAGGGTACAACTTTATGTTTTGTAGTATAACCTGTTTAAAAGACACAGCTTAAAGCATAGACATTAAGTCATAGAATCTTAGTTTTGTCATTGGTAAGTACAGAATATATACATATAATTAATGCAATGAACTCATTGCCCCAGTTACTAACTTTCAGTTTAAACATTAAACTAAAATTAAAACAATTTCTTTAAGTGAACCTTTTCTTTTGCTTTAAAACATAAATAAATAAAAACTGTAAATGTACCCTTGAAGGCACATACATGATACTGACATAATGCTTTGAAAATGAGAGCACAAAGGGTGGTTTGAAAGTTTCTCTCATTATGTTCTGTATAGTCACAGTATAGTCAGTGTAAACCATAATTTTACATGATTCCCATATGAAGGCAATCGAGTTATGAATCAGCTATGAGGGAAGTTTACTAATGCCTAACAACATAAAGTAAAGTGGCAGTGTGAGTGACTGGTAGGCTCAGAATGAAGACAGAAGGCAAGTACTTCTCCTCTGGCACTTTTTTCTTCTGTGATGTCTTTTGAAGCTCTTCCTTTTCTTGAGTGGCATGGGACAACAGGTTTTATTTTCATTGGGGAGCATGATTTTGAGAGAGAGAGGGAGGAAAGAGACAGAGAGAGAAAGAGATTGAGAGCAAAATACAAAATTGAAACAGGGAATGAGCCTTTGGATTCAAAGAGCCCTCAATACCCCTCTTGAAAAACACTAAAAGCTCAAACACACTCTGGCTCCATTTCATCTCTCATTTTGTGAATCCAAGTTTGTTTTGCCGTTCCTTAGTCGTAGACCAGGAGATGCACGGACTGAGAATTTGGGCTTTTGTATAAGGAAGTGCCGTCAGTCAGAATCAGAGTGTGGGATCAAAGTGATTGGCTCTGAGCTGTGTGGCATTCCCACCAGACTAGCAATGATGAGGTGGGCCTGGCCATGCACACAAGCAAGGCAGCTACAGCGCATGCTGGATCTATGAGGCGCTCCACCACCTGAGGGGATACAAACAAACCCAGCACGCAAGAGAGCTGAGGCCCTGAACCGGGAGCCCACCGAGGATCCTCTCCATCTTCAAGAGTGCGAGGGAGGGATCAGTTTAGGGTGTTTTTAATAATTAACTGACTGCGTTTGTTTATTAGTCTCCATCGCTTCCACACCCTGGTGGCCTGAGAGCCTCTGGGGTGTAGGGCAGTTCTGGAGAGACTTGCGGGGAAGCAGGCTGAGAGGTAGATGTGTTATTCTCCAATTAAAAGTGAATGTTCCTGGCCCCAAGCATAGGAAGTGTGTTAGGATCTGACTCTGGCCCCTGTCCACTCTACCTGCTGAAAAGCCGCCTCATCAGCATAATGGCCCTACAGGCATTGCCAGTATAAAACAATAACGGAAACACATAGGCTGCTGAATAGTGTTCCGGTAAATTATATTTTCAGTCTTTTTTGCAGCATATAGGAGATATCAAACAGCAAATGTCACAGGTAAGGTGCAAGGAAAAAAGTTTTTTAAGGATATCTAAGGAACTGTCAAACTATTAAGTGATCAGTGCATGCAGTGCATATCTTCAGTCAGGCTAGACAACAAAGAGCAGGGATGTTCACAGGTCAAACTACTGCCTCCTGTCCCAGCAGGGATAAACAACTGAAAGTCTCGCAATGGGTTCTTTGTGAAGATGCACTCGTTACACTGCAGCGAAACGAGCCGTAAGGCCCATTTTGCTCCACAGAAGCCACATGGGGATGAGCAAATAAAAGAAAGGAGGATGGAACATGAAGTGAGAGCAGGAGAAAGGAGTGGGAAAGAAAAGGGCTGCATAAGTGAGAGAGAGAGAAAGGAGCTGGAGAACAGAGGCGGTTTGATTTGATTTCAATGGAATGTTTGTTGACACTGATTCGTGGCCCGGGGCCTTGGGATAAATGATTGAACAGCGCTGGCTGTCAAAGCCAGAGGATTTCTGTAGGCTTGTGTTTCACTGTGTGCTTTTCGCTGGAGGGAAGGTAGCACTCAACTAATTGACACAGAATTAACCATGAAACACACTAAGCACTCCCCCTCCTCTACCACTACCGCTCCCTGAAAAGCAAGAGTGTTCCATGACAGAGACTGCAGTTACCCCTCACCCACCACCCCCCCCCCCCACACACACACACAACCGCACACACACAAACACACCCCTCTTGGGAACTGTGCTGTAAAAATACAACAAGCTTACACGCCGTATGCAGCCATGAACAGGGGTATACATGTTTATAATCAATTTGTAGTTCGAAGCTCAGGAGCTGGATCAAACCCCATGGCTCTCACCTCCTCCAGCACTAAAGCCCACCCACCCTGGATGCAGACCATTCAATAGTGCAAACATCGTGCATACAAAGAGTCTATAAGGCATGTTTCTTCAAAATCCCAGAGACTTTTCTATATAATCGAAAAGAAGTAACGCCTACCAAGAAAAAGAACCTTTTTTATTTATCATATTTCATTTTTTTAAGAGAATCTATCTGAGAATGGACACATGCCTGCAATACCATTTCTTGTTTTCCCACTGTATGATTGGATTGGATTTTGTTTCGTTTCAATTCAATCTATTTAAGATATGGATTGAATTCACAGAGGAATTCATTTCATAATTAGAAAGGGGCATGCAGATATACTGATTAAATCTAACTCAGAGAACTGACTACAGTGGCATGAAAGAGGACCTGACATGAGAAGCAACTGACTGTGTATGCCCATGTAGTAGAATTAAAACTCAGCAGCTTGAATCTTCAACAATAAATAAACAACTGCACCTGCTGCAGCCGACCCAGGAGCACTGACCCCGACAAGATGCCCTGAGTTAATTAAAACTTGGACCAGGGACAACAAAAAATAAATGACTAAGCCTGTACTTGTGTGTGTGTGTGAGTGAGCGTGTTTTGTAGGTGCACTATGCAGAAGACGGTGGAGAGGAAAATCACTCTTATTTTGACCACCTCAGCTTCTGGATGTCCTTGTAAAGGAGCTGGGGAGGAGGGGTACTCCAGGTCAGGGGCCGGTCATTTATTGCTGACTACTAACCAATCAGAGGGTCCCAGACTGCCAAGGACTGTAGTGGGGGAAAGGAGGGGTGTGTCTCTAAAGTGGACCCCCCCAGGTCAATTATTTCCAGGAAAGAGACAGTGCCGGCGGAGCTCTAAATTTCATTTGCACACCAGCAGCCCCCAAAACACACACCTGAGTGGAGAGCTGCTGCCACCCAGCAAAGGCAATTAATGTCTCCCCTCAATGACATGCGCGTTCGCAGTGACAGCTGCCCTACTCTCAGGCGTCCTGAGGACCAGGTCGGAACCGCCCACCAGGAAAGGCACGGAGAAGGAAGCGTATCTTCACTTTCCCAGAGAGCCTAATTTCAGGTATAACATGTTTTACTTTGCCTGCAGTTATGGGCAGAGTAAGGGAGCTCCACACCTGTTGAGTGTAACCACAGGTTCAGACTGCTCCTCTGCACTTGTCATCCCACACAAACTTGTCAAGAATGTTGCTAATGCTTTATTTTGAGTGTCCACTATATGTGTTTTAGAGATCCTTGCTTTGTCTTTAATCCCTTAAAGTCACACGGGTAATAATGAAAGCATATTGTAACACTGTACATATTAATCGTCACTCACAGCTCATTAAAACAAGCAGGGGCATCCTACAGGGGCATCAATGTAACCTTTATTTTAATCAAATTAAACCTGTACTCAACCTGAGCCTATATTTACAATAATTCTGATCCTAACCATGATGCTATTGATGATCATTTGAAAGGGTGTACCACAAAACATTTGCATTCAAGGAAAATATTACACTGGTGCCATAATGCAATCATCCATCAACCATTTGAACTCTGGGCCTTTTATGAGCGTTTTTGCATCCCTTTATTTATAGCGCTATAACATTTTAACTCCATAAGCTAGTCATTCATGCCTTACATTGTTTTTTTTTTTTTTATGAAGACCCAGGGCTACTTATTTATTTAATTATTTGATGTGAAACTAACAAGTAAATATAATATAATAATTTTTAGAAGCAAATGGAATGTATCATTGCCTAGTGAAATTTTACATTTATTTTCTTTTTACAAGACAATGTTTTTTAGTAACTTCAGAAATGTATGGAGTAAAGGTCCATAGCCATTGTTATATAATTATTTTTCAACTGGGACATTCTACGGTTTATTACAATATAAACATATGTGCTTATTTCCAAATGCAAATTGAATTTGAACTTCCTTGGTTTATTATTACTGCTGAAGAAGTTGATCAGATGGCCTTTAGAATGCAGTCAAACACTTACCCTCAACAGTTACAAACATATGATACAATACTATTATAAAAAAAATAATAATGTAGCAACAGAATGAAAATGATTATATATTTATTATACAGAAAGACAGTGGGTAAAATTATAACAGAATATGATGAATTTGTTACCCTGAATACAATGACAAGTTTGTGGACCACCTGTCACGAGCTTGGGGGCTAGTCCCCCATGCTCGGGAGCCTTTTTGGGATTCACAGGCTGGACACCAAGGCGTCATTCTGCAGTGCATTTATTTCAAACAGAAAACAAAACGGCACGTGGACCGGAACAAAAACCAAGGCTCTTGGAAACAAGGCACGCATGTGATTTCAAACTGAGAATACAGACAGAAGGGTGCTCACACCTGACGGAGGACAGACCAAGAGGGACACATACACACAAGACTAAATACAGAACCTAATGGGGCTGGAACAGGACACAGGTGGCAACTAAGGAAACACGTGACACAAGCACTAACATGAAACAGGTGGACACTGAAAGCACATGACACAAACCACATGAGGAACAGACTTGACACTGGGGGAAACAGAACAGGAATAAACAATCAGTGCATGAACAGAAAACCCAAACGAACTGAAAACAAAACAACCAGAGCCATGAACATAATAGAAAAACCCCTGAACAGAAACACCCCGAAAATACAAACAAAAAGCAGAGGCTAAAACGCGCCACTGACCAGGCCCATCGCACCACCGCGGAAGTGAGCGCATTTGCGCCTAAAGTAAATAATATGGATGGTTTATGAAGTTTCAGCTGTGTTTTTTTGTGGAAAACCTTTTTTAAATGTACTCTCTTTTGCGCACATGATTACTCTGGAATAATTTATTGCACAAACATGGGACTTAGATGATCCTATAGGGTAAGTCTTCTGTATTTCAGTGATATGTGTATCAGGCATGTGTGTTACTCCTGTCACGAGTTATGAGTCTGATACTAAAGGTTACAAAAATGAACACAAAATGGAGTTAAAAAAGTTAAGAGAAATGTGCTCCATACTATAGGCTGAATTGGATAAAATATTTTAGAACTCCCTCAAATCTAGACAGTTTTACTGCAGATATGTAAAGGTGATTGTTCTTTGTGATTGGCCAAAATTTAAAAACTGTGTGTGGCATGTATGGAAACAACCAGACTTGTTCTTTATTCAACCAAGTAAGATGTAATCAAATTTGCATAACCTGGTTCGTCAGAACCAAGTGATTATGGCACTGGCTTTCACTATTGTTTGGTATTAATTCTCTTGCTTGCCTGATCCACCCCTGGCATACATCTACTGATATGTCTAGGCAGGCTTCTTCCATGGCCTGGAGAATGTGAACACGGACATAAGGTACTACACTATCCACCGCCATGCCGAAATAAACTCCTCTATTAGGGTTTAGAAAGGGAGAGTATGCAGGCAGGAAGATGGTAGAAAACCGTGGGTTATTGGTAAACCAGTCATGACCCAGAGCACTGCAATGGAAGCTGACGTTATTCCAAACTACAGCGTAGTGAGGCTGCTCTGGCTGTGCTGGTTCCCTGTAGTCCAGCTGGAACATATGTAGTCTTAGACCATCAAGAAAAGCAAGGGGAAGCATAGTGTTATAGGGTCCTAGAATGGCATGGAGGTGGAGTACCCCTTTTTGGCTGATGGCTGCGCACATAGTGACATTCCCTCCAGGCTGACCAGGGACATTTACAATAGCCCAATGGCCAATTATGTTCCTCCCCTTCCCCTCCTTTTGGTCAGGTTAAAACCTATCCACAAAGATAATTTCATGGGAAACAGGCCGTCCTTCAATCTCAAAGATTCTCTGCAAAACACATAACACAGTAATACTTGTTGCCCAGCCTCTTTCATAGTCATACCATGGACAAGGACATGGTCAACTAGAGTGCTTTGAATTTCATCTTAGACCGCTTGTCTCCTTGCTTTTCCCCTTCCTTGTCGCCATCATCCTCGACCTCGACCTCGACCTCCTCCTCCTCCTCCTCCTCCTCCTCCTCCTCCTCCTCCTCCTCCTCCTCCACCTCCTCCACCTCCTCCTCCCTGGTTTCCTAGACCTCCATCTCCTCCTCCTCCTCCTCCTCTCCCTCTTCCTTCACCACGTCCTCTTCCTCGACCTCCTCAACCTCTTCCTTTGCATCTCTTTGGATGCATTGTTTCAAACCTGAAGGAGCCAACTTTGGCCCTTTTATCTATTACATCAAAGTTTCTGATTGATGTGTGATAAATTTTGACTCCTAGTGTCTCCACTTGGTCAATTGTGTGCTAATTGAGCTCGAGCTGTGATGACTTAAGTTAACATTACTGAATGCTAGTGGTTTCTAAATGACCACATGGTGTAAGCACTGAACAATGTAGGGTTTTGTGTGTAGAGTTTTGCAGTAACAGTTCACCAAATATGACTCATGTGTTAAAGCAGGGAAATAGTGTTTATAATTCAGGGAAATGGGTGTGCTTTTTGAAAAATAGCATTATGGTATTGAAATTTTAGTTCAAAAGATTGGTTATAGTGTTTTAGCAATTGAGAAAAACTGTAATATCATAATACATTACTTACAAAATTAGTGTGGCCCATGCATTCCAGCTTCAAGAAGCAGTCTCAAGCATGAGAAATTATTATTATCCTATTATTTTATCCTATAATTTTATTTTTAGCCTGTAATTTATTATGTGCATTCACTGCATTAATTATACCTTTAGTTTGAGGTCTGATATTTGTGAGCATATAGACGCAGAGTATAAAGAACCTTGACATGATGTAAAGGCTCTATATCAATTAAAGGAACTGCCTAGAACCATACATTGTTCTTTTTTAAAGTATTATAGTACAGTGTTGTCTTATTTTTATTTGTTTGTTTTGATGTTTTGTCTCCAAACACCCCTGTTCCAGTATGGGCAGTGTGAAGCACGAGAGTTGTACAAAACAACTGATGGTTAGCTGCAAACAGACATTAGAATTGCTGGACCTTTGTACAACCAAAACAACCAAGGTCACCTAATGAGTAGATGGATATAAGTTGTTCATGGAAAGACATGTCTCCATGTCAATTGGTATGTGGTCTAGAGTTCTCTATGCACTGTGTTTTCTGTTTATGTGTAAAAGAAGTACAATGCTGCATATTGTTTGGTGTACAGTAATAGTTTCTGAGTAAATGTGTCCCTGTTTCCACCCATCCATTATATGAGCCACTTATCATAGTCAGGGTTGCAGGAGTACTTGAGCATCCTCAGTGCTAATAATGCCAGGCAAGGAAACATCCTGAAAATGTTATAGTCTATTGCAGGACAGGCACACAGATAAAAACACTTACACACAGTCAAACCTAGGGGCAAGTTGTCATCACCAACCCATTCTATTCAACTGTGGGAAGAAACAGGAGTACCCGGCAGAAACTTCCACACAGGACCCCTGATTACACTGGCTGGGAACCAAACACAGAACCTTCTTGTTTTCAAGCAACAGCTCTAACCACTGAGTCTGTGCAAACTTTCTGAATTTGGATTGCAAATGGCTTATTATTTACTTGTTTTGTCAGGGTAATGACATACTAAACATGCCTCAAAATAAACAACATGAAATTGCATCATGATCAGAGCTCTTTCACAGAGCCCACTCCACACGGTCCACTTCGCTGTGTTGTGTTTCACGTGTGGGCTTTATGAGCTGTAGGAGTCTGTGTAGATGTGAGCTATTTAGGTTCTGACACTGAGAGACAGAGAGAGAGAGAGAGAGAGCGAGAGAGAGAGAGAGAGAGAGAGAGAGAGAGAGAGAGAG
>JBBPDE010000006.1:14327539-14338359 GCA_037974605.1 Nannopetersius ansorgii
GTGTGTGTGTGTGTGTGTGTGTGTGTGTGTGTGTGTGTGTGTGTGTGTGTGTGTGTGTGTGTGTGTATGTGTGTGTAGTCTCACTCAATAAAAGCCAATTCTTCCACAGAAGAGCAAAGAGAGAAAAGTGGAGGTAAGGAGTAGGCTGGGATGGAGGGAGGGAAAGGTGGCAGAAGATCGGCAGAGCAAAAACGAAAAGCAACTTTCTCTCGTCTCCCTGCACTCTTTATTTGATTGAGATGAATAATAAATGGGGACTGGGTGGTGTGGTCAGGATGCTTGGAGAGGGGTGGAGAGAGCTGATTTTTCCAAGGCCACTTTTGGAATTAACCTCTTTAATTGAGCCATTTAGGAAAGAACAAAAGAGAGGTATAAGGAGAAAAGAGAAGAAAGTGGTGGAGGGGGCCTCATCAGGACTCCGGGAATTGGGCCTGCAAGTGGAATGACTATGCAGGCCATCTAATGCACTCTAGCCAATAATAAATAGAGCCAATCAGGAGGGTTCTAGGGGGCCAGCTGGGTCCTGTACAGGTCAGAGCCATTAGACCCAGATTAGCCTGCTGATAGACCCATCACCTCAGTCAGTCTGCAGCCAGCCTCATCATCATAACCCAATCCCAGCATGCTTATAGCTACGCCCGGCGGGTGAGGGGGGCTGGTGAAGCTGTCTGGTTCAGAGCTGAACAGGAGGTTACAGAAACATGTGACATCATATATATATATATATTTTAGGGCTGTCAGTAGATTAAAATATTTAATCTCATGTTTGCCATAGTCAACTCGCAATTAATCGCACCTTTAAGTATGTCCTAAATGTACTGTTTTTAATACACTATGTTTTCTTTGTACATATTTATGTTTATTAATGACAGTCAACATTTTTTCAAAAAAATTTCTCACATATATATATAGCTGCTTCAAAGAGGGACCAACTCCATAAATGTCTATGTATCTGAATGCAGAATCAGAATTATGTCTATTGGCCTATTGGAGCAGCAGGCATGTTCTGTAAGAGACATATGGGTGTGGTGTAGGCACATGTACACACGTATCTTTGCATATACTGTACATATGTCATCATTTTATACTGTTGGGCTTGACAGACACCATCAGCTGGAAACTGTATGACTGGCTCT
Organism: Nannopetersius ansorgii; assembly: GCA_037974605.1. Lineage (NCBI taxonomy): Eukaryota > Metazoa > Chordata > Actinopteri > Characiformes > Alestidae > Nannopetersius > Nannopetersius ansorgii. The sequence continues at coordinate 14,328,676 of JBBPDE010000006.1, forward strand.
AGGTCCAATAGACACATACAGCTGGTATAGGTATAGCCAGTTAGCTGCGTTGTGTTTTTAAGAACACATTTGGTGTAATGGTCAGGCGTCTTTAAGTAAGTAAATAATGCGTTAACACGATAATAATGCATATATATTATATGTAATGGGACAGTCCCATAGTTCAGCTGTGTTTAGGCAATCCACCAGACAATTGGCTAGAAATCTGGCCTAGTCCCCATTAACTATAGACACTACACTTCAAACAGCAAACTTTTCTAAATGATCATATTTAAGCAATATCTAAATAAGCTCCTGGTACCTTAAATGTATTTACATTCATTTAACCCTTGGGAGTTCACCAAAGCCAAATACCTAACCCCTATACCCAAACACCAAACCCAAATATCTAACCCTAATTGTAACCCTAAAACCTAAACCTGAGCTTAACCCTAAAACCTAAAAAACTAACCCTAGGATTAGCATTTTAGCATTCAACAGTTAAGTCAGTTAAGTCATGTTAAGTCAGTTACTACAGAGTCAGTTCAGGATTTTTCATGGTGATGTTTCCTCTCATTCTCATGAGCTGCAGCAATTCATGAACGGAATTGTTCCGTCTGGATTCTGTGCCTGTTCACGTGTTCACTGGCTTGCTTTAGAATCCATAAGTGCGCCATGTAGTTTTGGTTTGAACAGGGGCATTCCTGTGTCAGCAATGCACAGCTGTGCCCCCGCTGAACCCAAAACAGCACAAAAGTAACTAATACGACTAATACATTGGTACCATCTGGAATAAAACAGGTCTGTGCTTTTTTCTGATATTGTTTAATGGGCTGGACAATTTATGGGCTGCTAAAAGTCTGACTGATCTTCTTTTATACACATTTAGACTGGAAGTGACAAAAATTGGTACATTATCAGAGCAGTAGACATCAGTATTACAGTGTTCTTATTCTGCCACAAATTTTGCCAGAGAGATGCTTAGATAGCTCAGAGACAAATTACATAGGTCAGGAGTGTTACGTGGGGCTGCAGACTGAAGCTCTGTCTTCAAGGAAAGTCTGAGATTGCCCCAGGTGGCCATGTTCTCCATGTTTTACACATATAGCCTATCTACCTTTAACAGCAGGTGATACAAGAGTGAAGCAGAGTCATCAAATCATTCCCACAGCCCTCCCTCCTTTCTCTCTGTGAAGTAATCAATGCACCAGCCTTTTGAAACCGAACCAGGATACTCTATCAACCCCCTCCTGTGCTCATGCAAATATTAAAGTGTCTCTCCTTAGTGTCACGAAACATCTAGTGCTTCGCTGGGCTCTGGAGAATGATAGCATGATAAAGAAATGGGCATGAAACAACATTAAAACATTTCTCATGAAAGTTCTGGATGGATTTCTTTATCTTTTTGTGTTTTAGGTTTGAGGATGAGTGTGATAGAATTATAAAGAGCAAATTTGGATGCAGACTTAACTGTGTTTCAGCAAAATACTACACATTCTGCATATTCACACATAGTTAGTATGCTACTTAGACATACTTCTATTTGGTTAATGCAACAAACTTCATTGGTCAAGCAGGCCAATTTTGGGCACACGGCATGCAAAATGAGTTACACTTCTTAAACTGGGACCTATCGTGTCTTGTATTTTTGTTGTTTCTGTGATGGTAATTGGCAAATTTGCCAAGTTAATTTGTGATGAGACATCAAAAGAACATGTTCTTGCACCATGCAAAAACAGTAACTGTGTAAAGCTGCATAAAATGGGCAAACATAAGCATGTCTGTTTAGTTTCTAAAGGCAAATTTCAACTGACCTATCCATGCTCCACCCATGGAATGCTGGAAAAATTCTGTTTAACTTAATGAAGTACTTTCAAATTCTTGAATTAAGAGTGTCATTATTTATTTTATTTAAAAAAAGCCCTATTTTGCAAGTAAAAAATAGCATTTGTTGTCATATCCAAACTGTTCAGTTTTAATTAACAAGCACTACACTCCAGCTCAGTAGTATAAATGTTTCTAAACTCATTCACTACTCTGAGCAATCTGTGCTACAATTTTAAATTAGGTTTAAGGGGATTTTTGCCAGTGATCTGAAAAGCTTGTCTTCACATAGAATTTCAATTAACAGTGAAGATCAATAAAACAAATTTAATGGCACAGTTGGAGAATTTGCACATAATGTGTCGTCGCCCCCCCAACTGGGGTTGTGTTGCAAATAGTGGTTGGACTTTGACCTCCAAGACCAGGGTTGGTAGCCAAAACCACAAATTGTCCAGCATTGAATCTTTTGTCTGGCTGAGCAGGCTTACAGTTTGGAAGTCATGGTATGAGATGAAAATCTCAAATCATACAACACCATGAAGATCCTATACAGCCACCCTTACTTGTTGTTAGCAGTTCAAATTCATGCAGGTTAAGAAAGGGGCAGGGACTGCACACTCACAGGGTAGACAGGCAGGGTGCGAGTGCAGAGCCACTGAGCGAGAAGATGAACTACAGAAGAGAAAGAGAATAAGAAAAGAGTAGGAGGGACAGAGGGGGCTCAGAGGGCACTAGGGTCACCTGCCACGCAGCCGGGCATGAGGGGATGCCAACGTCCATCCCCAAAAACCCCCAGTTGAGAACAGGGGAGGGGGAGAGGAGCCGGCAGACTGAGGCACCTCAGGGAGCGGCAGAGGAAGAGCCATGCACCATGTCTCCTGCTCCTGTTGTTCCCTCATTTGATTTTGATGAATAATACATGGAGAGGCAGGGGGGGTGGGGGGCTTAGTCTTAAAGGGGCATCGCCTCAGTGGGAGTCATTACCGAGCACAACTCACTGATGAGAGAGTGAAAGACAGAGAGAGAAGGAGGGGGGGTTAAAACAAACAAGAGGGGGAAAAAGACTGAAAAGCTCTTTGAATCTTCTTCAAACACCCCTGACATGCTTCTCTTTATCTGTTTTTATCTGTTATCTCATTTCCCCCTCTGTGTTTTAATAAACAAAATCAGCTCGCTGTTTTGGTCATGTTATTTGTTTCATTAATGATTTTGATTCCTCTCTGTGTATTGTTATTTTACAAATGATGTATATATATTTTTCATTTTCAAAGATTTATATGGAGTGCACCTTGTATTTAGCATGCAAAGATATTAGTAAAACTACAGCTCCTGTATTTCAGCAGAAGAAACGGCTTAATCAAATATTATAGAACTTTACAACCTTAAAATGGACCAGATCCTAGAAAAAACACAGTTTTTGTATGATGTATAAATAAATGTGTGTGATTTAATAGATTTGCAAAAAAACAAACAAATGTATGCAATTTTCTCCTTATGCAAAAGGTAGCCAAGCACACAAGACAGAAGAGTCTGGACATTGTTGTTTTGCCTGTATGTATGTATGTTTGTTTGTTTGTTTGTTGAGGTGTTGTACAGAGCTAGAGGGGCAATGCAGTCCACACCCAGAATGAGCATCGTTCTAGGCTAAATAATCACATACTTACCATATCATTAAGCAATCTCAAATACACTTCCTTGGTTTCTGACACTGTATAACAACCAAATAATTATCTATAAAAAATGGAGAAAAGTGTCAATAAAAATCCAGGCTTCAATATCTCTAAAAAAACTGCGACAAACGTTTGCCTTGTAGCTCCTCCCATAAAAAAAATTGAAAAAAGAAAGACCTGAATATCTCTGTAGTTTCTCCTAGACAACAGTGAGAGCAGATGGATAGACAAAGGAGGTTGTTGCCTAAGTCTCCTACTGCTCAGAAATTTCTCCTTGAGTCTTAAAGAGATATAATAAAGTCACACAAATCTTCTATAATTCTTTTCTGAGCTTGTCTTCTTTTATCTAATACCATTTCTTCTTAAGGATTTAAGACAATCACCATTTATTCTCCTGTGCCAAAAAAGAGCAATAAAAACAGTCTATGCAGGGAAAAACTAAAAAAGAAAACCTCAGACTTCAAGCATGTTGTAGCTGAGTGACTACATTTGTGGTAATTTATGGCAATTTGTTTTTGTTTGTTTGTTTAAAGCAATTTTTGTACTATTGCTTTAAATGTGATTAGAAAAAGACTGCCCTCAGATGACATCAGCATATGCACAAAATCCACTTTTGGTCTAAGGACCAGGACTGCACTAAGTGATGAAATGTTCAAGGTTGAGTTTTCCAATCTGCAACAGTAGATGAGGCACAGCTTTGGATCAAGTGCTACCAAGTCCCATAGGAGCAGGTGTTAACTAAGTGAGGGCACAGCCTCCTCCCCTATTCATGTACACCTAAAGACAGCAGGAAGAAAGAGTGAATAAGACAACGATAAAGGAATTAAAGAGTGAGAGACAGAGGCAATAGTGGAGAAGGGGGAGAGAGGGTGAGAGAGAGAGAGAAAAGGAAGATTTGCGGTTTTTCATCGTGAGGAAGTGAATAGTTCAAGAATGCAAAGAGAGAAAGTGTATAGGTGAATGAAGGATGATAAGCAAGGGAGGAGAGAGAAAGCGAGAGAGAGAAAGTGAGAGAGAGCAAAAAGAACAAGGGAAAACAGGGATTGTAAGAGGGAAAAAAGAGTGAAAGACAGAGAGTCGGCAGTGCTCTGCAAGGCGATGCGGCAGGCACTGTGCTAGGTGTTATCAGTCATTGTGATTGGGTATTACAGCATGACGGATGGGGCCCCGCGGGCCACTGCACTGCTCCTCCGCGCTTATTACGCCCGCTCTTAAGTGGGAGTTGATTTAGCTTAAATAGGTTGTTTCATAAGGAGAAGACACCAGCGCTGTCACCGCGCCTCGCCTCGCTCACACTGTAACCCGCCACTTTAATTGAATAATGCCTCCTCTACATACCTATTAGGCCGCTTAGCTACATACTATGCCCCCATAATTGCTTATACAACCTAGCTAATTCTTTCACCAGCCCGCCCCTCAGTCTCACCACATGTGATATTTCAAGCAGTTAATAGAGGATGTGCTAGCTAAGATAAAGGCAGAGGGTGTAAAAGGTTATCAAGTCCACGCAACGCTGTATTGTCTTTTATTTGGCTCCTGTAATTATTTGCGCAATTATTAAGCTGCAGTTTATCAAGGTTTATGGGATTTTATTAATTTGCATATGTGAGCAATTTCATGCCATTTTACGCATATCATTAGGGTCACATAATTTACAATGCAATTGTTACAGTGCTTGTAAAATGGAAGCAAATAAGGTTTTAACATCTCTGGCTGAGCAGCTGTTAAAATGTTCTAAAATAATGAATACAAAAAGGGCCAGCACATAAAACAAGTTTATGCTAGCAAAGATTGCTCAAGCCGATATGCAACATACAATAAAAGAGGGTCAATATGGAATTGTCCAGTGTATCTGTCAGAAATTGCTTTGTTAAATGTCAGTTAGTTTTATTAGCAAAAGGAGCAGTGTCTAGTTACAGAACGATGTTTTTACACTAATCTAGTGCCTTAGCTACCATGTACATATCCACACTGCTTGTTGCTGTCATCTTATATTACCATGTTGCCCCAATCCAAAGAAAGGACATGTCAATTTGAGAATGAGCACATCTGGATATAGCAAATTTGATGTGTGGTTATAATGAGGATGAAATACATTTTGTTGGGAATCTCAAGGTACTTTCAGTTTTCCTGTTGTGTTATTTTTCACAGTCATTAGAAGCTCTGTTTGGCATCCTTCAGCATCCACAGCACAGTTGTTTTGTGAGAACAATGCATGGCCTGACCAGCACAGCCAGTCAAAACCACTTAACATCATCTCTCCAGTGTAGCACTTCTGCTTCAGGAGCTTCAGTCTAGGTCAAACTATGCAAATATATAATCCTGCCAAACCCAGGTGTGAACTGTTTGAATTAGCACCAGGTCCTGACCAAACCAATGGCTTGCATCACTTAATAGCCATACACAGTGCAGTCAATGCTGATGAGACCACACCAGTTGCAAACATGCAAAACTCCAGTTCCTGTGTATAGAGAAAGTTCCCTTTAATTGCTGACGCAACAACTTGTTGGAAACATTGCAGTATTTGGAAATTGTGCCAACTTACTTAAAACAAGTACAAAGCAAGGAGGAATGGTGCCAGAGAAATCATACACAAACACATGCTCTCGCACAGGAGGCTCCATGTATGCTGCCAGTCATAGGCTATAATTTTAAACATGGCTATTTTTCATGAACCCCTCCCTCTATCCCACACCCTCCCAGTATACATATGCACACACACTCACACACAGACATACAGTATGTGCGCCATCCCACCCACCGCCAGCCCAAGCTGTCTGAGGTGCCCTCTGGTTTGGGGTGATTGATGATGCCGATTGAGAGGCAGATCATTTGGGTGCCTCTCTCTACCAAGGACGTAAATCACAGCAGCCTGCGCTAATGATTTTTCCCAGCTCTGTTTGGCAGAACCCACAATAACCTATCGAGTCTTGCATGGGGACAAAAAAAAAGAGAAAAAAAATCAATAAAGTCAAATAATGATTTTAACCACTTTTTCAAGGATTTACACCCATTTTTTTCTTCAAGGTTGAGAGGAAGAAGAAGGAAGCTGTCAACACGTCTTAGACATCTTGTTTGTTTGTCAGACACAAGGCATCCGTCACTAAGAAGGACTACAAGCCTAGAGAGCCAGAGAGGATAGGGATATGATACAGAGTGTACCATGGCTTTTTTTTTCTTTTCTTGGGGGTGTCTGACTGTACAAAACATTGATAAACGAGGAAGGGGACCCTATAACTATGTCCCACTACATGCCTTGAGGGTGTAACCAATTTCAACTTTCATTAAACCCTACACCTCTGGCCAAGCCCTGTTTTGCCTAATTTATGGCACCATTATTGACTAATTAATGGTACACTGTCAAAGAGTCACATATTTTCTCTTTTACTGGCTGCTGCCCAGCAAATATTAAGTTGTTTCGTGTAGGTTATTATCATACATGCAAGTTTAACTCATGAACATCAAGATACTACTTTCGTTTTCTAAATACAAATGTTTTACTATATGAATGGAATAACAATATTGTTTAAATGTCTGAGAACATAGTTTTAGAAAATAAACAGTGGAACTTTACAGAAATAAAAACAGAAGAAATAGTCCAGATTCTATACTATTTCAAGGCAATTATTCAAACTGAAGCAAATTTGTGAAGTCTATGGTCTATGTACAAAAGGTCAGAGCACCTTATTTCTTCCACACATTGAGTTCTTAGATCTTATGTTTCCCACAAATTTGCACAGTCCATGCCAGACTAAATGTTATCGATTCGATCATTAAAGCAAGAGAGACACAGTAAATGCTAGAAAATTATAAAATATTTAAACTTCTTATTTTGCTGATAGTACAATTTGGAATGATAAAAAAGGTATTAAATTAGAAAAAAATGGAATATAGAAGCATTTCAGCTTAGGATCTCAGAGCGTTGGACCCTACCATATGTAATCAGATTCTGTATCAAGTCATGTTGAGTCAGCATGCATTTTTGGCATTCAAGAAAGTAAAAAATGTAAAATGTAAAGAATGTGTTCTACTTACAAACACTGAGCTTTTTTATTGTAAAATGAGAAATATTTAATGTAAAATTATAACATGCTTTTATTACATTCAGCAATAACTGAACATTGTTTAAACTGACTTTTATTTATACATTAGAGATCACCCAGAATGTCTGATGCAGTCCCAAACATATCAGAATACATAGTAAGCAACTTTACTATGATATGCAACTGGTAGTGCATTTAATGTGCTACCGTATGTGGAAACACATCCATGTTTATTAACCCTCTCGTTATTTAGTTCAGGCAGATGAGCATGTACTCCAGGTTTCATAACTATGAAGGAAAAAGGTGATAAATACATGGAGCAGTATACGAGATTCAAGCAATGAAATGTTGCATGTACATTATATACTGTCTTTCTAGAACATTCTAAATCATTTACATAACATCACCTCTGTCACCACTGATATGCAGCATCCATGTGAATGATATAATGACAGCAAATGTAACCCAGTATGCTCATTATCTGGTGGTAGTGAGTTAGCTAAGATATAAATAGGGACATGTTAGAAGGTCATTAATGAGTTTCGCAATGACATCCAGTACCATTTCACTGTACAGGTGAGGAGAGGAAATCTGTTTGACTGTATAAACACTATCTGCAGCAATAGAAGACTTGGCACACTGCAGTAAATCTCACCTCATCACATTTCTAGGCTTATTTGATTCACCAGGAGAATATGATTCAGGCTATGATCATATTGAGATCAAGAAGAGGCCATGCTCAGAAGGGTCAAAGAGGAAATATATTGTTGGTGGAGACGCTCTTATATAAAAAATGTCTCTGAACATTTATAGTACGGTAAAGAATGCACGAAGCCAGCCTACATTTTACAATACTTCTGAAAGACAAAGGATGAAAAATAACATTTCTGTGTGTCAATTTTGAAGTGCTTTCATAGAATGCAACAACAATATCCCATCAATACAGTCAATGAGTCTATTCAGTTCATTCAGAACATAAGCATCAAATGGTTCAAAAGTTATAAGCAAAAATGAATGGCATTTGGGTGGCACTGCAGGGAATGGTGGACTAACCCTAAATTTAGAGCCTGAATATGATAGACTGTCCTATATAAGGGTGCCAAATTCCATCAAAATATATTTTGATCTTCTATGGTCTGGCATAGAAAACCAGTTAAAAATACCAAGATGGCCAAAAAACAAAATGGCCAATACAGAGATTTTATAACTTTCAAGCTTTCACTGTTGCACAAGTAATGTAGTTCAAACACCAGCATTTTTTTAGTATAATACCTCATCTGGTCAAAGTCTCTGTAGATAAAATCAGAAGTCTTTGAAGATAATGCACAACAATCCTGGACTAGTTTGCAAAAAAATTCTTCTGAAAAAATTTAAATGGAATTTGAATTAGGCTGATCCAAGAATTTAGGGGGGAAAATATTGTAAACCTAGAAAAACAGTGCAATGCTTATAAGCAAAAGGTCTTATTGAGTATAGTTTTGGATTTGAAAATTACATTGGTGTTAGAATAAAACTGTGTCTCTTCATTTTTAGTGATTTTTCTTTTCTTTCTTTTACATCATTTGGAAAAAAGAAGTCATTTATATTTTGGCAATCGGACCAAGAGAAACTGTTCAAAATGAATTCTTCAAATAAATTCTTGTTACATTACCTTACATTCTCCTGTAATGTAAGGTAATGTAACCTTACATTACATTTTAAATGTAAACATGTAAAATTACTGTTGAAGAGATACAAGATTTTGATTATCTTTATTTTCTCTTTTAAGGGTTCAGTTAGATATAAGAATGCCACCACCATACCTTACCACAACTGACAACGGGTTTACACTATAAAGCTCACTGTATGATCTCCCTTGGCCCTAGTAATGACTGCCCTTATCAAGCTGCCTTTAGGATGAGCATCTCATCACAACAAGAGCACCCATGTGTGAAAGTCAATCCACTGTATGCATGTGTGTGCGTGTGTGTGTTTTATTTATTCATTAGTGACGCAGAGCATGAGAGGGAGACGAGAGGTTCCATTCAAATAAGCTCAGTGTCCCCAGAGCAGAGCTGTGAGCTGTGTGTGAGTGAGAAAGAGAGGGTGAGGGGCAGAGGGAGAGGGAGAGGGAGAGGGAGAGGGAGAGGGAGAGGGAGAGAGAGAGAGAGAGAGAGAGAGAGAGAGAG
>JBBPDE010000006.1:14346839-14360948 GCA_037974605.1 Nannopetersius ansorgii
CAGCTTGAAAGTGGCTGATGCTAAGAGACTAAACAAACTGATCAGGAAGGCAGGCTCTGTGGTAGGTGGGGAACTTAGAGACTGTGGCAGAAAGAAGAACATTGTCCAGACTTCAGGTCATCATGAACAACACTGATCACCCACTCCACAGTGTTGTGACTGAGCTGAAAAGCACCTTCAGCCACAGACTGACTAGCGTAAGGTGCTCCACTGAACTCCACAGAAAATCCTTCCTTCCCACAGCAATAAGACTCTATAACCACTCCCTCCGTCACAGTTAATATATTTGCAATATAACCCTAGATATACTCTAACAATAACTTATTTTCAGTATGTGCAATATACTTATCATAAAACTGTGCAATATATCTTGATGTGCAATACTGTTACCTATGTGGAATACATTTCGACTCCAAATACTTCTCTCTTGATAACTGCATTTTTGGAATTTCACAATTCAATTTTTCTGATAAAGGTACTTAGACGTAACTGTCTATTCTACTTACTGTACAGAGTGTTCTAATTTTAACTTAAACTATATTCTCCTCTCAGTATACTTTTTATTATGCGTAAGTTGTACTATTTCTTTTTTTAATATATTTCTAGTCTGAGTATATTTTATTATATATTCAGGTATTTTATTCTGTATTGTTCTGTCTTGTGAGTGTGCAGTTGTGATGTGAACAATTTCCTCTGGGATAAATAAAGTTCTCTGATTCTGATGAACCTACAAAATCAAAATCTTTTAACAGCTTTGGGAATCTTGCCCATGTGGTTTGTTTTCCCAGTTCCCGTCTTAGAGGCTCAGTACAGCCCCTGTAGGAGGTCAAATTGGTATAACTGTGTGGTGAACCTCAAAAGATCCTTATTTGAGTGATAGGGTTTGGACAAGGATCAGGGTTTGAACTAGTGTTAAGATTTTGTGTTGAGGAACCACTGTCCAGCAAAATAAAAAAGTAATAGACTGTTGTTTCTGTTCCAGAACAGTTATGAATGAAGGCATTTGTTTTTTTCTTCTTAAATGTAACAAAATTCAATTTATTTGTTTATTTATTTAATATGTATTTTACTTATTAAACTCATGCAGAGCCAAAAAGGGTCTGGAATCTCTCTCAAAGTAAAGAAAAAAAGCCTTAACAATACTGCAGAAAACTTTTCGCGTCCTGTCCCACCCACCATGTACTCTGCGACATGAGAGCTGCTATTAGAATAAGTGTCTGTACAGAATGACTACATACTAAAACTGCTGTTTATGCAAAGGAGAGTGTCTCTGACACAATCTTCCTGAGGTGTGTGACAGAGTGAAGCTTGTCAGAACCTTTGACAAAAGCCATTAGGCAACATTTCATCTGACAAAAGCCTCCAAGCACAAAAGGATTTATTTTCATTTAAAAAATGATGTCAGAGGCTGTCAGCGTGCAATCTTCAATCTTTTGACTATGGAGCCTTTTCCTTTTCCTTTTTCCCTCCTCCAATAACCCGCCTCTCTTTTACCACACAAACAGATTCATCATGGACCCAACTACCCTCTCCACCCACATCTCTTTTTCCACAGGCAGCCTAATTAGTTCTAAAGAGAGAACACTAATGCGGGGGGTATAGAGAGAGACGGAGAGAGGGAGAGAGAGAGAGAGAGAGAGAGAGAGAGAGAGAAATTAGGGAGAACTATCATGTCTGTCTGTGCACATTTATAATTGTGATTGTGTGTGTTTATCTTTTTCTTTTTTCCCTCCCATTCTTCTCTTTTTCCACTGAAAGAAAGCCTTCAAAGGAGCGATTGCGAGGCGCGGGCCTGAAGTGGGCTGTTGGTAAGCAGCGGCAGGGAAAGCGGACAACACACAGCACAACAAACATGGCTGCATCTAATCAGGGGCCTCGCTTAATGTAAACAATGTCATTTTTTGCCCTTAATGAGCCAATTTTCCCCGGATACGAGAGGCTAACAATTGGGGCAGCGCCTTTGATGTGCTTCATTTGAAGGTTTGTTTGTGATCGCTGGCACTTTTGTTGGAAGCCCCGCGCCAGGCCCCTTTCATCTCCCTGAAAAAGGAGAGCTACGTCTCACTCGGCCGCTGAAAAAAAAAGGAGAGAAGAGAGAGAGAGAGGGAGATGACAAACTCCCTTTTTTTTAATAAACAATCTCTCATCAGCTGACCTCCCCCTACTCCTCCTCCGTGTCTACCACCTCCTCAGAACACACATACACATACGCGCCCAGGAATAAAACAAGGGCACAGGCCTGGTGTTTATAGCGTTCAAATGGCAGGCTCATTAAAAGGCACCCCAGCGTGCACGCGTGTGTGTGAGCGTGGGGGTGAGTGTATGTGTTGCTGACGGGGCTTAATTAACATGGGCCTGACAAAAGGTGACGCAGACCAAAGAGGCAGCCGGCAGCCAGGTGTGTGTGTGTGTGTGTGTGCGTGCGCACAAAGCCTTTCAACATCATGCAGCGCAGAGGTCCCACACTGACCAACAGTGGCCATGTTCCGGCTGCTACAGCATGTGTGTGGGGGGCTTGGGTGGGGTGGGGGGAGTTGTGAAAGACAGACAGAGAGAGAGAGAGAGCTAGAACGAGAGAGAGAGAGAGAACGAGAGAGAGACATGATAAAAAAAAGTCATAGAAAAGAGAGAGAACGAGAATAAAAAAAAAGAGGGAGAGGAAGAGAGATGTAGAGAGACAGACAAAAGATGTGAAAGAAGAGATACATAGAAAGATTTACTAAAGATGAAAAGATATCTATGCTGTTGCGCCTTCATCCAGTGGACCACTATCAATGTGTTAAAAGGAAGGAGATTGTAGTTAGATGAGTGTTAAAGTCAGCTCTGCCTCGTGTCAGGACTCGCATCAGTTAATTCCATGGAGGTAAGGGGCCCCACAGCATCTCTTTCACTCTCTCCCTCTCTCTCTCTCTGGCCTCTACACAGCACCTGCTGGGCCCTGTGGAGGCCAACTGTCAGTTCACATGTGCTTCTCTCCTGCACGTCTGTATGTGTGTGTGTGTATGTGAAGAGAGAAAGAGAGTGGTGTTGCAGGAGGGAGGTGTGGGCATGTTTACAGGTTTAGTAGCTCAGTGTAGCTCAACTCAGCCCATTAAGCCCTCCCAGCCCCAGGACCCTAAAGAGCATTATTTCCCCAAACACACAGCCAGTCCCTTCCCATTCAGCTCCAGCTGTACAACGGCAAACTGACAGCTGAGCAGAAACACTACCACTCACACCAGCCCTGAAAAACACTTTCATACACATCCTCAACACAAACAGCTACACTTAAATAAAAACACACTCGTCCATTTCCCCACTTCTCATTCTCTTTCACACACAAGTTGTTAGACTCCATAGAGCCACACAAATGAATCATATCATCCCTCATTACATAATGCTTTTAGTTTTGTTGTTTTGTTTTAGTTTTCTCATTTTGTTAGTTTTGTCAAAAGTTTTGCCAACTTTTATTTTCTGCGATACAATGATTTTTGATTGATTCTGAAGGAAATTGTTTGTATGAAATGGATTGTATGAATTCTATTGTTTTCCATTTTTGTCCAAAAAATGCATTTGCACAAACACATACCAGAGTTGCACACACTAGTAAACCCATAAATCCACTAGTCAGGACAGCAGGAAGCAGTCATCTCATCGAGAAGTGAACAGGTTAAAGAAATCAGTGTCTGTCCAAAGTACTTAATTAGTGTGGAAACACTGTATGAGATGAAACCAATGGCACAGCAAGCTGCGACCATGCTGAAATACAGCCTGTGTTCCAGTAACTGCTGTGTCTCGGAGGACAGGGCCATGTTCAAAAATTGTGGATCCTTCAGGGATTATTCAGTTAAATCTACATAAGCAACATGTTTTTTGATTACTGAAATTTGCAGTCATGTAAACCTCAGCAGAGCAGCCTTCAAAGCAGCATACGCAAAGTCAATTCCTCTCATGCCTCTCTTTGTCCGTTAAGTGACCAGGGTGGGCTGCACCAGCCCTCACTTTCTGAAAGAAATGCACACTTTAAATTAACCTGAAAGTATTTTGTTTTTCTTGATTTAAGCCTAGGGTCTGATTATAAATTTATGTAAAGTTCTGAACATAGGGTTAGATCTCATGAAGACATCTTGTGTTTATGCTTCTTTGCCTTGATTTATTATAATGATGTGTGTTGATACAATGATTACAGTATTGGACCACATTTCTCTGAGCAGTAGTGAAGGCAGAAAACTGCAAAACACCACTTAGTAGCTGTGTGGTGCTTTTAAGCTTCATTGTTTGCATTTGAAATTTAATTGAATAGAAAAAGGTTTTAAGCATTTCAGATAAGATATTTTTGATGTGCCAATTATGTGATTTTCTTTAATGACAAGGATCATTGTGGACTGTTAATTTGTCATTATGAATATTTTATTTATATTATTTATTCTAATGCTGAAATGAAACAGCATTCAAATGCTAAGATAAAAAAACTGGGCTAAGTGTGTAAGCGATGTGGTTAGGGGAATTACTGATCTGAAAGTTCCCATCAAAATGATTGTCACATGTTATCGCCAGCCTCAACAGCCCATTAATCATTCTCTACTCAGCTCACATATCCACCTTGGTATCACTTCTAAATTATGAGATAATTACAAGTAGCAATTTCCTTAAATCTAATTCATAAGCAAAATATCTAAATGCTTTGAACAGGCATGTACTATATGCGCAGATGTATTGCATAATCTTAGGAGGGATGGTGAGACGCAGGCCTGAAGTGGACGCAGAATGTATAAAATTCAGCAAGAAATGTTACTGAAAAATTGTTTTTTTTTAAGGAAAAAGGAAGGGCCTCAAAATGGAGAGAATGAGATGATGGACAGGTGCTCCCTAAATGTGATGGTAGACCAAAAAAATAGATGCATCACCAGCTGTAGGAGTAATGGAAGAAAATAGAAAGAGACGTAACAGGGGTGAAACAGGCTGTTCTGGAATCAATAATGTCTTCTGATATGATTCATGTCCCAGCAGCACTTTCTCTACTGTGCAGCCCTGTTTTCCCTCCCTGAGGTCAAGCTTGTGTATGTGTGTGTGTTTGGATGTGTAAGCCTCAGAGACCTGTGTCCTGGCTAAAGTCGTGCTGGAGGGTATTAGTGCAGTCCATGTCAAAGTGGACTGAAATGTATCTGGCATGGGAGGAATTCCGCTGGGCTCCTCTCAGCTATATGCCCTCAAACAGTTGCGGTCAGGCAAAATTCTCTTTTTTTGTCTTGTTTTTACAGCATTAAAATGATGATTACATTTTTCTTTCAAAGTTTTGACTCTCGTCTTGCTTATCTGTGTGCAGATAGCAGCATTGAAAATAGTGTTTAAAGTAATTTGCAGAACTGGACATAGCAGGTATACCCATACTCATGTAAAATGACATTTCCAAAACTTGAGTAAAAGTGTCAGGTAGAGTATCAAGTTAAAATAAATAAATAAATTGTAAAGTCTTAATACATTCAGCTCCTATCAGTGGAAAGCGGTAGTTTGATAAGCTCTTTTTGTCTCATTTTAATATAATTTTGTTCCAAATTATTTCAAAGAAGAAAAAATAGTCTTAGAAGAAACAGACGGGACAGCAAAACTGAACTGTGAATAATTATGCAATGTTTTAAATTTTAAAAATTAATCAAGCCTGGCTGACAAATTTTTAAGCTAACAATTTTCGAAAAAAAAAAAGAAAAAAATATATCAGTTTTTACAGTGTGGCAATGAAAAAAACTGAAATGGGACAAAGTGGGAAAAAAGTTTCATTCAAAGTAAGAAAACTGTCAGGTGGTGCGGAGCATGACACACTCAACAGTGAAAAACAAGAAAATATGAAGTTTCTCTGATTGACCACAACTGAACTACATTAATGCAACCACATTAAGTTATTGGCATTATGATTGTGAACAAGGTCGTCCATATTTCGTTCCCCAGTTTATAAGGTAAGAAGCAAAATTTTAACAGGGTTTTCTGGAATTATTCACTTCCACACTGTGAAAACCAGGAAATCTTTCTTTTTTACTCTCTCTCCCTCTTTCTCTCTCTCTCTCTCTCTCTTCCCCCGGGTGAGACCATGTTTGCTTTGCATAATGGCTGTTGTGTTGGTCTGGGAAAGAAGTGAGAATAGGCTGGTGTGAAGGTAAGGTAAGGTAGCTTTTGTGATTCCACCCTGACCAGCTCCCCTTACCCCCAGCGCCCCCGAATCCCCTCTCCACACCCTGTGCCCCCACCATCCCCTATTCCCCGGCCTGCTCCCCAAGCTTCCTCCTCCTTCTCCTCCTCTTCTGTGCATCACCCCTCCACGCTTGCGCTGTCCCCATCTCTCCAGGAGGCAGTTGTCAATCACCAGCGTCTCCCAGAATCCCGCTGGAGCTCATTGTGCCCGCGGTCGCCAGCGGAGGCAAGCGCTCGGAGGCAACGGTGGGCCGCAGATGGAGAGCGCGCTGTCAATCATTGTCACTAATTATTAATTTCTGTCACTCAGCCCCCGTGGCAACCACGCTCTCTGGCTACCCCCTCCCTTCCTCTATCTCTCTCTCTGTCTCTGTCTCTCTCTCTTTCTCTCTTTGCCTCTGTGGCTGTGCCTCTCCCAGCGTGAGTTGATTTGGTATGCCACCTCGGCGGCGGAGAGTTCAACCTTTCATTATGTGTGTCGCACACACATACACACACATGCACACCTCTCTCCCAGGTCAGTCTCCTTGACTCGCTTCTTGGTTTTAATTGTATTTTACCTTTCACCTGCCCTAAACCCTCCATTCTATAACCCCCACCACCCACCCTTCATTCACCGCCACCTTGCCCCCTGATCCAGTGTCCCAACTGCTTCCAAGAGAAGAAATGTGAACAGACTTCTATGAGGCATCAGAACACCCCGACTTCAGAGCATGAGCTAGTTAATCTCTGTGAGCCTAATTGATGTCGTTTGATGGCCGGTAATGAAGGATCCTGACCCACGGTGTTTAACTTCTTTGGGAGGCTCTGTTTCCTGCTCTTCTCCAGCCTCTTTTTTCCCCTCTTACCTCATTAAAGGACTATCCTCCCCTGCCCAACCAACCCCCCAAAATGCATGCACTCTGCTGCCTCATGTAAGATGAGAGCAGTTCAGCAGTTAATCCAGACCTGCAACTCACTCTCCCCTCCCACCAATGTCCAGTTTAATATTCGGAGCAAGGCCCGGCTCTGGCCCGAGCCTAATGAGGTGCACTGGCAAAGGCCAGCTGGACATCAGAACTCCCTTGGCTCCCCTCCACCAACTCCCCCACCAACCCCCCTGACCCACAGATCCTGCTCTGCATCGCACACATTATCATTCCTCTACCCTCCACCCTCCATCACTCAACCTGCTCTACTGTCTGTCTGTCCATCCGTCAGTCAGAGTATCTACAGGTTTAAGCAAATTCATTTTAGGAGTTAGAATCTTCTTTAACTCCACTTAACAGAATAAAAAACAACTATAAAAACATGCAAAACCCACAGAGACACAAATTGCAAAAAATTATTAACATATTCTATCACTTGCATATCAAAAAAAGACTGTGAGAACATGTCTACAGAAAAGGCTTAAGTTTAGAATTATGACCAGAACATCATGTGTGGTTGGGCATTTGGCTTATCTGCGGGGCGGCAAAAGAAATCTATCCATTCATCCATCCCCTTTCTTATAAAAGAAACTTTTATTATCTTTTGTAAACAAACATAGAATGTTTACAAGGTAAATATCAATAAAGTCAGAACAGAAACATGGCTCATTGTAGTCATGAGGGAGACTATAAGAGGTCAGTTTCCAGTGTTTAACCTGGATATTATCTACAGCACCAGTCTATGGTTACTCTTGATTCATTCATGTCTAGATTTTCTGTGATGTTTTTCTCATGTGCCTGAATGACTAAATTTCGCTTTCTTGAATACGCAGTCGGTCACTGATTGTTTTTTTAGAACCGAACTAATAATTGTTCGCAGTATTGTTCGGCGGAGTGGAGTGAGAGTGTGGTGTGCTGAGCTGCGTGTTGGTAATATTGAAGCTGGCTCAACTGTGGAGCCAGCAGCTTGCGGAGCAACAGAGGCTGAAGATGTTTGCTTTTTAATAAGCCACCTTTACAGCTTTTGGTGTTACCAACCAGAAAATAAAAGAAGAATTGAACTTGTGCCCTGTTTTATTTAAAGAATCCGGTCAACAGGTTCAAAACTTGCGAGTGTGGCGAAGTGACCTGTGCGAGCAGCAGTACGGTGCCTGTCTAGTGGAGGAGGCACTGAGGGATATGCCCCCTTCTCTTACGGACCAATTGGAAAGCAGCTCAATTTTGAAAACCAAGTTGTTGTTTTTTTTCCTCCAGAGTTTTCATTGGACAGACATAACATTTCAAAGGGTGGGCACAGCTTGTTACTGAGGCAGTGTCCACCCCAGCCCGCTTGTGGTCACGCCTCCGCTAAAGTTGCTAGGAATAAAGTCCCATTAAAGTTCAGTCTTAAGAAGTTCGTTTTCAAGAGAGGGGATCTTTGACCTCAGAAGGCCTGAAATTCATTCAATCAATATTTTTTGGTAATTTTAAGAACTCTACTGTCCGACCGTTCACATCTCTTGCTCTCTCAAACTTGTTTCTCAGTCACCTATTTTCCTTCACTTCTTTCCTTTCTCCCTCACATATAGTTCTCATCCCTATATTCATGAACTCCATCTTTCTTTCCCTCCCTTTTCTCCAAGCAGCAGAGATAAGGCATTCTTCAGCACCTCTCACATCATCTGTGCCACCTCCTTTGAGTTTGTGAGTAATGAACATGGGATCAGTTCTGGCACAAGCACACAAGCACACGTGGAGATCTGATGCTTGCCAACTACGTTCCAGCGCACATCAGCAGACAAATAGGATATTCCTGCAAACCAAGCAACTTAAGGTTTATTTCAAAAAGTGTATGAAAAAATAGCTGTACACAAGAAATTAGGATGTCATCACACAAGAACACTATTTAGGCTGCAGTGTTTTTAAGTTGACATATCAGGTACCCGTTCCATTTAGAAAGCCAGCTATTTCCTTTAAGTCTAATAACTATCACATAAATACCTGTTTTTTGGGGGATGGCGGTGATGATGACACCATGACTCCGTGAAGAGTTAATGCCTGTAATTGTATGAAAGAAAGAGAAATGCAAATTGGCCGCCAATTACGCTCTCCCAAAAACGCAGATGGGGAGAAAATCAAATCTGCAGTTCGGACATGCCTGTGCCTCAGTAAAGCAAGGACTGAAATGTTCTCATGCATGTCTTATGAGTTTCCCAGAAGATTCTGCTTGACATGCAGCATTGTGTCAATCATGTCTTTTTTTTTACAAAATACATGAGCCAGTTTTTGATAAAAGGAGATTGGACTGCTTTCATTTAATAAATGATTACATGCTGAGTTTGCATTTCTTTCCATTTAATGAATATTTTTAACGCCAACAAAGGGTCATTTTATTTTAAACCTGACTTGTATATATTAAAGCAAACAGAAGGATAAATCAACCTAGCAGTGTCTGAAAACATTATGCAACATGTATGGCTGAGATTTCTGTAAGTCCTTCTAGCACTTTTTGCAAAGTGTGCGTGTCTGTATGAATGTGTGCACAGGATGATATAAGGAAGGCAAGCTTACTAGGTTACCTCAAATATCTATAGCACAATAATCATATTTGTGACCCGATCTGCCGCAATGAGTCGGAAGTCGGCATTCTGTTTATTGAGATACAGGCCTATTATGTTGAAAAACATCAAAACTATCAAATTTTCTTTTTTTGGTCTTCAAAATTAATCTCTCAAAGTTTCATCATAGAAATAATTGCAAAAATGTACTTAAACGGCTGTTTAATCTGAGTTGTAGCTCTCAAATCTTACAAATGAATGTCCAAAATAAATGCTGTTTTCGCCTATCCTCTGAAATGTCACGATCTCAGCTGTCCAAGTATGGTATTTAAACGTCAATCCCTGATCTTATTAATCCTAAACCAAAATGCTTAAATCATGTACACAAAACCTTTTCAGTTGCCCATAGGAAGCCCTGTTCACAGCCTTGTGCCCGTAATTTGTACAAATTACAAATTAGTAACTCTACAAATTAGCAGTGTTCTGTGTAGCCTAAAGCTAGTGTTTTTTTTTTTCAGAATATATCTCCTCACAAAGATCGGGTTTAACATTTGTATTTTGGGTCAACATCTTCGAAGTTGTTTAGAGTGAAGTGTGTCGTGTTGTGTGATTGCTGTTTGGTATAATGTCATTGTCAAAATAATGTAAAATAGCTAAAGCTTGAACGCGTCTCCAATTTGCGCTCTGCTGCTGGCCAGCAAGACTGATTCAAGTTGGTCAGCGAGTTCTTTGACTCTAGTGATGTGTCTTCAGTCTGATTTAATGTAAGTATCTAAATGCCTGTAGTAAAATATTTTGTTCAATACTGGGTGCATCTCTTTGAATGCTATGGATTGTTAAAGATATCAACATGTGATATGTGATTTTCTCTGTTTTTCAGTTGGACAATGGTGCTGTGCTTCCATAATTCAAACGACTTTAATTTGACAACCATTTAAGATACAGTTTTGACCAAAATATCATTTTATAGCTTATTTTCTCTTCTTTTTAATGACCCCAAAGCCTCAGGTCACATTTAATAAAATTTAAAGTTTAAACATATAGTCACACATGAAATTCTTTCACTGCATTATCTCATTCACCAAGTGAATAAATCAGGAACACAGCAGTGTGTGGGGACGGTAGCTTACTTAAGAGCCTCTCCAGCGCTGGAATGGCCATCGGGTGGAATACCATACGCCGGGTGGGACAAGCAGGTAATTTTGGGCCAGCACGGAATCCTGTCGCACGGAATCCTCCACCCCCCGAACCCCCACTGTCGCGCAGCAACAGCAAGAGGGGCCCCACCCCAGGACCGCGGCTCAAAATGCCCGGGCCGATTTTTTGTCCAAGTCCAGCCCTGGGCACCTCAGTGGTGCCACTACCATTCCTGGGACAGCCTTCTGATTGCAGGGGTAACTCCTAAACCACTAGGCCACCAGCTGCCTGAGGGTTACTAGTGTCTACTACAACTACTGTATCAAAGTGGAAAATGCCAGTGCTTTGCTAGGGCTTCCCCTGATGTGTACTTCTGCCCATGCTCCTTCCAGCAGTTTATAAATAAGTCATCTTGCCAATGTGGATGGAGCCATGGTGTAATTAGAAGTGCTGGTAAAACACCAGAAGGTATCACCAGCACCCACAATGCACACAATAGTCACTGTGATACTGATGTACTGTCACTTATATTATATCAATATTTCATCAAAAACAATGAGTTAAAACATTTAAATGCTTGAATGGCAGATGACAAAACAAATTCTCATTGAACCTCACACTGGCCCTTGAACCTTTCTTGGTTTTCTACTGTACTGCCCCACAACAGGAACTGAACAACAAGGTTAAAGTGCAGAATTTAGCACTGTTTTGAGGGTATTTCCCTCAATATCAGAAGAACCGTATAGTAATCACAGCCTTTTTAGAACCTCAAAATAATAATAAGACTAATGACATTTAGTAAGATAAAAATAAAACAATACATTTTAGATTTCCAGTTATCATATTTTAAGTGAAACATGAAAGTGACAATCTGGTCATATGTGAACACACCACAGCACCCACTGTGAACAGCACAAAATGCTTCCTCTGCATTTAACCCATTCACCAAGTGAAGCGCCCGAGCAGTGTGTGGGGACGGTACCTTGCTCAGGGTACCTCAAAGTACGGAGTGGAGTAGCGGTCTTGGGAATCAGTACAATAGTTTTTGTATTGTACTGCAAATCTTCACATTGTTGTTAACTTTCTAGGGTAAAGTAAGTGGACATTCTGATATTTTAATAAATATTTACAAAAACAAATGTGCCCTGTGAAAAGGCCTTATATGTTTCTGCAACAGTATGTTAAACTGAAACTGAAAAATTGACCATTAAAACATGCAGGAAATATTTTATATCCTGTAAAGTATGTGGTCAGTGCAAGTGTTTTTCCTTTTATGTATTTCCTCTATAAAACCACCCGTGTCTATGGTTCATACTTATCAAAGATAAATACATTTTTCTGCATGTATGTGTGTAGCAGATGGCAGCTTTTAGTAGAGCAAGTTTTGCTTCTATCAGTGATCTTGACTGCCCTGCAGACTGCCAGGCTATTGTTCTGTGAAACAGGCATCTTCTCTAATGTATCCTCCAAAACACAAATCTATGTTATGAATTTATTGTAAAGACGTCACACTTTGCCAAAACACTTTTTGCTTACTTTAGTCTAAAACTGTCTAAAATCTATATATATTGTTTGTGGTGAAAGAAGGAAGTGCATTACCTAGTAAGGTTTGTGACTCCTACAACTACAATATGTTCTAAAACATACAGTGAACATAGTATTTGAACACCCTGCGATTTTGGCCCAGTCCTCCACACAGATCTCCTCTAGATCTGTCAGGTTCAGGGGCTGGCCCTGAGGAACACAGAGTTTCAGCTCCCTTCAAAGATTTTTGATTGAATTTAGGTCTTGGGACTGGCTACTCCACTCCAGAACCTTGATATGCTTCATACATTATCCTGGCTGTGTGCTGGCTGTGAGTTTCGGTTCATTGTCATTTTGGAAGACCCAGACGTAACCCATCTTCAGTGCTGTGACTGAGCGAAGGAGGTTGCTGCTCAAAATCTCAATACATGGCCTTATTCATACTCTCCTTAATACAGTGAAGTCGTTCTGTCCCCATCGCAGGAAAGCTCCCCCAAACATGATGTTTCCACCCCATGCTTCATAGTAGGGGTGGTGTTCCTTAGATGCAACTCCTCCTCCTTCTTCTTCCTCCAAACATGGCAAGTAAAGTTGAGACCAAAAATGCTATTTTGGTCTCATCTGACCACATGACTTTCTCCCATGCCTCCTCTGGATCATCCAGATGGTCATTGGCAAACTTCAGACGGGCCTGGACATGTGATGACTTGAGCAGAGTAATCACATGTCCATGCAATGCATGATTTTAAACCATGACGGCGTAGTGTTCTACCAACAGTGACCTTTGAAACTGTGGTCCCAGCTCTCTTCATGTCATTGACCAGCTCTTCCCATGTAGTTCTGGGCTGATTCCTAACTTTACATTTTTACATTTAACATTTACGGCATTTAGCTGACACTTTTTGTCCAAAGCGACTTTCATTCTCTAACTACAGGGGGCAGTCTCCCTGGAGCAACTTAGGGTTAAGGTCCTTGCTCAGGGACCCTCAGGGTGCTGAAGGTAGGATTCGAACCCATGGCCTCTTGGTCCGGAGGCAAGTATTCTACCCACTGAGCTACCTCCACCCCTTTCTTATCTTGCATGAAGCCCCAGTCCAAGGGTAGACTGACAATCGTCTTTAGCCTCTTCCATTTTCTGACAATTGCTCCAACAGTTGATCTATTTTCACCAAGCTGCTTGGCAATTGCCCCGTAGCCCTTTCCAGATTTATGTGCAGCAGTGCAATACAAAAAAATCATCACTCTATGTTGGAGGGTTTTGTTTAATTTAAAAAAAGCCCTTAAACTTGGTGTTCCCTTCTTTTCCTCTTTTTGATAATGGCCATCCATTTAAAAGCATTAAATATTATACTAAATGGATATCAATAATATTATTTTTCTAATAAATTAGACCAATTAATTACTTATCACATATTACTCTAAATAAGCAAGACCCCAGCCTTAACCCCAGCCTTAATCCTTGTCTGGGAAACAGACCTGAAATTGCATGTGTCTACAAGAGGGCCTTTAGAAATACATTAATTAATTTCACCCTTATCGACTAGCATTGTTACTATAAACGGTATTATTAGCTGTGTACTCAAGTGATTATAGTGACAATTAAATATTTTTTTCTTTTTAACATAAAAATGAATGTCAAAATAAATTTCAAATAATGTCAAAAGACCTAAACCTGTCGACCTCAGTTTCTTGTGGCAATATAGACTATTAGAAAAATATAGTATATAGTATATATATATATATAGTATATATTAGTATATGTACACTACCGGTCAAAAGTTTTAGAACACCCCATGTTTTCTGTTTTTTTGTATTGAAATTCAAGCGGTTCAGTGTCT
>JBBPDE010000006.1:14385823-14400863 GCA_037974605.1 Nannopetersius ansorgii
ACACGGTGAAGATCCTTTGCCGAGCTTCAGTGGATATCGGCAATGATATGGAGCTCTATCAGCTCAAACCTGGACAGGCTCCTAAACTTCTGATTCATGACAGTACTAGAAGAATGTCTGGTACTCCTGATAGATTCAGTGGCACATATACAGGAGCCCTGACCACCTTCACCATCACAGGCGTTCAGCTGGAGGATGAAGCTGAGTATCTCTGCCAACAGTCTGAAACATCTCCATTCCCACAGTGATTAAGCGCCGTACAAAAACCTCAACGTGTCTTGAGCCATGTCTATGCTGTTCTGCATCAGTGGATCAAATGCATGACAACTATCCACGCTTACATGAGATGTAACAGTAGTCTTTTATTTTTGTAAATCATTTTTTATCTGGGACTACACAGCATCTGGATTTATTGAGGATGAAAAAACACCAAAGCTTTTTGCTGACCTGAAGAACCATGTAGGATTCCAACATTAAAGGGTCTTCAAAGGTAAGAATCTATTAAATTGTAAATTGCTGTACAAAGGTTTTTTTTACACCAAAGGATTTTACACCATTATTTAATTTTTGAAGTACAGCTGATCAATACAATAGTTATGAAAACATGTATGTATATAATATATAATATGATATATATCTGTTTTTATAATATATACATTTTACATAACTATGTTCTTGATCAGCTATACTTCATTCTTCAAAATATATAGATCCCATAAATATCCTTTCTTACATCCTTACAATACATGCAACATCAGATGAGCGAGAGGGTTTTTGTACGACGGCTTTGCCTGGCTGAATCACTGTGATACATGTTTGGTCAAGGCACCAAACTCATTGTGAAAAGTAAGTGTTTTCTTCTTGTTATAATCACTGGAGGGAAATAATTTACTTTATTTTTCAACTGTATTGATCAAAAATTATAAAATATTAGTCGCACTAATATTACAATGTATATATTATACATATATACACGTGTATAATATATATATATTATATATACTAATATTACAACACATACACAAGCTGTATTTCTGTCTAATTTGGTTGTATATAATGCATTTACACCACATCACTCATTTTTGGCTTTAAGGGCAAATAATACTGCAGTCAAGGCTGTTTTTAAATGATTCTGCTACGTTCAATGAGTGTTGACGCAAAGTGGGTTAGATCCCATCATAACCCTATGCACAGTCTCGAATGCCTTATTGCTTTTAGAAAATAGTGACTTGGGTTAAGTTCTGGTTAACTCTGTATATATTTCTAAGAATAACAGCAATTAATTTTTTTCTCTTTGTCAGTTTAGTCTGTTAATAGTAGGGTATTGTTTCTATGCAATATAGGATTCAAAAATTATTCCATGAAAAGCACAATGGTTTTAATAACATGGCATGTGCAGTCATATTGGGATATTTGGTTAGAATAACTTCAAATCAGCTTGTAGAACCCAAAAGTGTCCATTTTATTATATTAAAATATACATTATCAACAAGCAAACATGTTTTAACAGAATAACTTTTCATAGCATAATATTTGTTAATCTAACTGTAATTTTGGATATTTTGGTCTGAAAAATGTTTTAATTTATTTATATTTTATCCCAAAAACAAAAATGTGAACATTAGATTTTCAGATTGTCTGACCAATAGTTATGTTCCTGTTTTATTTATGAAACAGTGTTCACCAAGACGTGTCGTAAATGGAGAAATATACTTCTGTAGGAAACTGTGGAATGAAATATTTTTCATAAGAAAGCCTGTATATTAATTGTTTCCTCTCAGGGCAGCCTCTGTCCCCCCCGGAGATCAGTCTGTCGGGTCAAGTTCTTCAGCGGGAGTCCACACCTGATCAAGTCACCATGGCCTGTCAGGTCAGAAACTTCTACCCTGATCATGTTACTGTGAGCTGGAGCGTGGACGGAAAAGATGCGGCTGGAGACAAACAGGACACAGAGTCGCTCCGAAGCTCTGACGGGACGTACAGCATGAGCAGCATTCTGTCTATGGCTCGCTCTGTCTGGGAGGCTGCTGAAGCTTTCACCTGCCAGGTTCAGCACGAGAGTCTGAAAACACCTGCTAGCCACAGTGTGAATAAGAGCCAGTGTCAGGAGTGACCGCTGAACCAGATGTGGGGGAAGTGATAACTGAAACCTCCCATATCCAGTCTCACTTCTGTTTTTCAGTGTACAATCTTCTTTCACACTTTCATCCCTCACCCATCCCTACATTTACCATTTACATATCAAAATGAATACATATGAATGAATACATATACAAAAATGAGTTAATAATACAGTGAAATGTTTAATGTTCAAGTAAAATAATAAATGTGGAGCAATAACTTTTGTTGAAATTTTGAAATAAATAAATCCTTCTCATATCTAAAGCTAACATGTGTGAGACTATTTTCTTTTTGGAAACAGATTATTTTTAAAGGGGTATTTTAAAAAATACATTGCAGAAGTCACAGTCACATTATTCTTGTGAGAAAAGTGAAGACACAATACACCACATGTGTCAAGTTTCAGCCCTGAGAGAAACTTGTGGCATAGTTTGGTGATTTGATATCCTGTTCCAACACACCAACCAAACCTGACATAAAACTAAGCTGTAATCCTCAAGCTGCAGTTCAATAGGCTACATCATGTAATATTAGTTTACAAATGATCTGTTAATTGTCTGTTTAATTCCTGTATGGGCTGTGGGTTGCAAAAAGGTTGTGAAGGTGGACAGGGGCATCAGAGGCATTCAGAATGTGGGGACACACACACTTGCAAGGGTCCAGGGGGTCCTCCCTCTGATTTGAATGAATTAGATGCTAGTTCCTGCATTCTGATGTATTTTTAACAAGTTGTTACTATTTTAGAGACAGTACTCACTAAACTCACAGTACTCATTCAACTATTACTCACTAAACTAGTCCATTTATTAATCAGCTATTAATCAGTTTTAATCCCACTGCTATGCCTAAGATAATGAAATTAACGTGACACAATTTATCACCACCAATGACTTTATGGGTGCATTTTACTTTTTATTTTGTGCATTTGTTTTTTTATTTAGTTTTAGTAACACAACATTTCAATTGGAGAAAAAAACTTTGTGGGGAAATTTTGTCTTACTTTTCGCTTCTTTGTAAAGAATTTTCTTATGTCCATTTTGTCTTGGGAGGGAGCAAATATTGCAAACAATTATGAAGACACATTCCCTTAGATTGAAGGTTGGTCTGTTGCAAGGAGAAAAGAAGCAGTTTCAAGGGAAATCCTTAGACGTTTCAATATATCAAACTGTTGCACTTTCAACTTAATACCCACTTTAGTGTTCACCTTCTGCGAAGGGCATATTTTCGTACCACAAGAACAACATTTAGTGTTAGGCTTAATCAATCACCCCTAACCATAAATTAGTCAATAAGGATTTATCATTGCAAACATGTAGGCAACAAGCACCTGTAGTCCAGTGTTAACAATGTCCCACTCTCCAATAGAAAATGCACCAAGTAACATTCCAGCTGTTGTGCTAATGGTTCCTGCCCATGAGGACCACTGAACTGCTATAGCTGCAGCTGCTCCCAGAGACACACCAGCTGCCCCAAGAGCCCCCAGCAATGCCCCTGTCACACCACCGACCCCTAGAACTACTGATGAGGCCTCAACTATCGAAAGTATAGCTACAGTTGACACAGATGCCCCTACTATGACTTTATCCAATACTTTTGGATCAACTGGACCTCCAAAAGAGGCCCCTAAGCCAACCTGACACATTTTTGACACAAAGAAACCTGCTGCTACAGCCTCTAGCGAGGCTCTGTGGTTCATCCGAGCAGTGATATTCTCCTTTGTTAGCACCTGTCCTGCTTTTTGCATTCTTAAAGACATCTCTATAGCCTCCTGCCCTGCATGCACAGTGAGCACAGCAATTGCAAATGTTGCAAACATACCCATGCACCCGGTGAACATCCAGAAGTTCAAATGCATTGACCTCAATAACATGTAGGCCATGCAGAGCACTAGGGCTAATAAGATGACAAAAACAAACCTATAGTCCCCATATCCAAAGATTCCAAAGCCAGCAGTCACAGCTGCAGTCACTGTCATTGGAATGCCTGAGAAGGCCAGAAATTCCACATATTTGGCCACAACTTTGGTCAGACGCTCCTGAATTGTCCTCTTCTGCACTGACAGCTCTACCGTTTCCCTTCGCAGCCTCTCAATTTCCTTTCTTTCCTGCTGCTGGACCTTCCAAGCAGTCCTGTAGTCCAACCCATCTTCTCTTTCAAAATGTTTCTCTGTCTCAAAAGAAATGATCCTCTGTTCAATATCCACTGTTACTCTCGCTCTCTGCTCAGCCTCCAAAGCCTCCATCTTCTTCTGCTCTTGCTCCTCAGCTTCACCAGGGAGCCACAGGATACTGCAGCACTCCCACTCCCTGCACATGAGCTGCACCATGACGTGAATAAATGTTTTCAGCACAGTGAAGACCCCCAGAGCCCATACCAGTGCCACAACCCCTGACTTAAGGGTAAGATTCTCTATGATGACTCCAATTGCTGCTCCACAGGACGTGGTACTCAAGGCTGCAGCCAGACCTGCTACAATCCATACAAATCCAGCAAGATGTGTCATTCTGGTCTCGCGCCTCTTCAACCTTAAAAGCACTAAAGCAACTAAGGCAGCCACAGTCACTCCTGCCACAGCTACTGTCATGGCTGTGGTAAGTGCAGTTGCTCCCAATAGGGTTCCCAGCCCCAGTGGACCCACAGTCCTCACTCCGTCTGCAACTGGTTTCAGTAGTGACCCTGAGATGATGTCAGCCATGGCCTTGTTCACTGGGGAAACTGTGGCCCCCAGTGCACATCCTCCTACCGCTCCAAGCACAAAACCAACCGCTCCTTCCCTCATCAGGTTCTTGATATCTGATTAAAGATGTGAAATGAAAGAAAAAGCAATCAGGATGATAACAAAAAAACTATATTTTCTTGAATTTTGAAATAAAGCAGGTTGATGTGCTCAGTAAACATAGCACTCACTCCCCATTGGAGCTGGAAACTTGGAAGCAGCCTGATTTAAATATATTGTAGCTGCAATATCATGACCACGAAGATATTTACATATTATCAACCCATTCATTCCAAAGCAGTTACTGTAGACTGTTCTAGTTTACATTGCTATGAGTGTTGTAACTGTAGAGAGTTGCTAGAGGTGAAGATAAAAGGGGAAACAATGAAACACTGGACAGTTCTAGCACTCAGGAACTAAATGACCAGCCTAGCAAAGGATTAGAAAGAAAAAGTTTAAGTTTATTTTTCAAAGATCCCTGCATAATATAACAGTTTGGTTTATACATTCCAGCCCGGACTATTTTCTGTATGTGGTGTGCCCCATTTAAAAGTGGAATATAGTCTCTTTAAAGCTTTGTAGGATGTCTTATAACATTGAAATGATACACTTATACCCAGGTGTTATTCTTTTAATAGCCTTTTATTTTCATTGTCCTAGATTTATAGCAAAATGCATTTCTTTCTTCACTCTTAGATGTAGCATAATTCACTAGTCACAGTGTGTTTACAGCACAGTTGCTCAGGAGCAATAAAGCTTAAGAATATTCCGATTTTTGAGGAAAATATTTGTTTTTTGCAAGTTTCCAGCTTCAGAAAAAAATGTGCCTGAGGTCAACTATTTCAAGGAAACATGCCCATCCTGTCTAACCTGTTGCTGTACATCTGATGCTTTATTTGTGCGCACGCACACACACACACACACACACACACACACACACACACACACACACACACACACACATTAAAAAGCACAAAACAAACCATTATATAAGTAAGACCTTTATAAAAATATGACATTTAAAAAAGTAATGTCACAATTACACACACACACACACACACACACACACACACACACACACACACTCACACCTGTTCATAACCAGTCCAGAGGTAACGGCAGTTGAATGAATTACTTCAGTGTTCATTACTATCTTTACAATAAAGAGAGAATATATAATTGATAGTGTCTTACTCTGCTGTTTCGGTGTCATGGCGATTTAGAGAAGCACAGGTTGTTTCAGCGATACCTTCCACTCAAGTGTGAAGACTATGTCCCTCAGAGCAACCAGTCCAGCTGAGGCAGCAGCCTCTCTAAGGCACAAGTGAAGGTGCTCTTGGCAAATGAGCTAAACTGTACACTCCCCATACCTGTTTTTTTTCTTTCAGTCTACTGTTTGTGCTGTACACATCACTCTGTCACTGAATCACACACTGCAGCATAGTGTCCCTGTAATACACACCACAGTGTTTTTGTAAGGTGTGTTTGTAAATGTCACATCACAGGCCATCTATTTGCTATTTGTACTCTCTCACTGTGTTTTTTGTAGACTGATGGTATATTTATTTCCTTATTTTGAACGACTGCTGATCTTTTGCACACAAGTACCGTCTAGGATTGTTTTATTGCATCAGAAGTTTTGTGTTTGAATCTCAGGACTGCTAGTGGCACCACTGAGGCACCCCTTGAGCAAGGTGCCCTCCCCACACACTGCTATCAGGGTGCTGTGTTTCCTGGCTGCCTGCTCCTTCACTTGGTGAGTGGGTTATTCCACAATGCACACACAGTGTGTTACTTTTTACAGTTTGTACTGGTGTGTGTGTGTGTGTGTGTGTGTGTGTGTGTGTGTGTGTGTGTGTGTGTGTGTACATTGTGGACCCTGAGCTTCGCCATTTGGTCTCGCTGATTTCTTGTATATGGTTGTGAAAATAATAAAGTTCTATTCACTTTTTTTGAGAAGTATGAGTACTGAGTGGTCCAGACCGCCCGGAACGTTTATCGCGGACATATTTCCTTATCGGCGCTTTCTGACGTAACACAGAAGCGTAGCGGAAGATGGCAGCCTTGGTGAAGAAGCCACATGTTGTTGTGACTGAAAGAGGTGACGATTAACTGCTTTATTATTGTGTATTTTCGGGTCCCCCTGATCTGTTTACTTCAAAAAGTTATTATATTCGCTGAAACTGCTATTGTGTGCTTTTACCTGTGGCATAAAAGGGAAGTAAACAGATGTGGTCGCCTAGAGTTTTTAAATGTTTTGTTGGAAATTAGAATATATGTAGAACTTCATACTTCTCCATACCGAGATACGCTTAATTGTTTTGGCTTGATAGTGTCTAAGGTGAGACATAGGAAAGTTAGATTTTTGTCTGGCCAGACACTGACTAGAGCTTGTGAAGGTGGAGGAGTTCAGAAAGAGGTTCAGTGTGAACAAGAGGTTCAGAATTAGAAAACTTTATTGATCCCTGAGGAAATCGCTTCTGTTATGACTGGAAAGACAGAGGCAGGAACAATGAAATATAAAGTCTAAATTGATCAAAATAAAATATAGTCAGTCTGTGGCTAAAGGTTCATCTCAGTCTTGCCACTATGCTCTGGAGTGGGTGAACAGCATTGACCATGGTAGACTGAAGTCTAGACGAGAGTGCAGGCACAGTGGATTGGATGGAGAAGAGTGGCAGAAGTGGTTGTGTCGTGTGATGGATGGAGAAGAGTGGCAGGAATGATAGGCAGGTACCAGCAATAATGAAAGGAAAGTTGTACAAGATGGTAGTGAGACCATGTTTGGAGACTGGCACTCATGAATAGACACAATGCGATAGAGTTGAAAATGTTAACATTTGTATTGGGAGTGAAGAGAATGTACAGGATAAGGAATACGTTTTATTAGAAAAACAGCTCTAGTTTGACCTTTTGGAGGAATGGCCAGAGAGGTGAGATTGCATTAGTTTGGACATTTACTGAGGAGAGACTGTGTGTGTTGGGAGAAGGATGCTGAGGACAGACTGCCAGGGAAGATGGAGGCTAGTAGGAGGTTTATGAATGTGGTGTGGGAGGACATGCAGACAGTTGGTGTGAGAAAGGATGATGCAGTGGATTTAAAAAAGTGGAGACAGTTGAAGCGCTGTGGTGAATCCTAGTAGAATTGCTTCTTTTTCAGAAAATGGCAGGTTTCATGAACAATAAGTATAAACTCAAAATAGTGTATCTGTTTATTTCCTCTCACTCAGGTAAGTTGCATTCAGTCTTGAGTTTGTGTTGATGTTTTTTTTTTCATTTACTGCAAAGACTCTGAAGAAGATGATCTCAACACAACCGAGGGCAATGAAAAGGGAAGCGAAGATGAGGGCTCAGATGGTGAAGGAACTGATGGAGAGGTGGAGGCTGATGGGGGAAGTGATGGTGAAGAGGCAGAAGACGAGGAGGATCATAATGGAGATGTGGAAGAGAACCCCAATGCTGGATGGGCAGAAGCTATGGCCAAAATTCTGGGGAAGAAAACGCCAGATGACAAGCCCTGCATCATGTTGAAGAACAAACAACTGGATAAAATCAATGAGAAGGAGAGGAAAGAGAAGCTTGAGAAAAAGAAGCAGGTAATACTGGTCTTTCAGACTTAAGCCTCCAGTAGGATTTGGCTAGTAATATAGCTGTTGCTTTTAGTACTGCAGCAGATGTCCTGTGTAACTCTGGAATGTTTTGCTACACTATTCAAGTGGAACTGGAAATGCCTTCTCAAACATTCACTGTTATACTGTGTGGCTCATGAGATGTTTGGGGTTGTATTGTGTCTGGTCAAATCATAAGAGATAAATGATCATAAATGTGTGTTCATAATATCCACTGTTGTGGTCAAACTGTCTATTTTGGCCTACAGGCAGATAAGAAGAGAGCTTGGGAGATGATGTGTCGAGTCAAACCAGACATAGTACAAGACAAAGAGAAGGAGAGAAATCTACAGAGAACTGCTACCAGGTAGGTTATTTTGCAGCTTGCCATATTTTTTTCTGTTATGTCTAATGTTGTGTATTCTACTGGTTGTTCAGAAGTGGTTAAAGATAGAGATTATTAAGGTTTTGAGTAGTGTAGAGAAGAATAGACTGCTGGTTATGATGACATATGCTATTGGTAATAAGGCTACTGCCTAACATATACTATATGACCAAAATATGTGGACACACCTTCTAATTAGTTAACAGAATAATAAAATCAAGGATATAAGCAGTGCTAAATAATTTCAGTGTGACAGTGTCCCAGGATGACACCTTTCCAGAATGCAAATGTACCAAATTTCTTTCTGTCCCGGTCCATTGTAAGTACTGTCATTGTAATGTGCCAGCTCTGCTGCAGACTTGTAGGCCATGTTGAAGCCCTGGCCATGTAACAGTCATCTGTTCATCTGTACATTATTTTTTGTGTCAGCCTAAAAATTGATGGAGGAGAAATGATACAGGACAGGGACTGTTTTGTGTTCTTAAGACAGGACTCAGGACTCAATAACAAAATGGGATCTCACTTTCAGCATAACTTTTTGTATGTTTGAGCTAATATGGTAACGTAGATAACAAGTAATAGAAGTCTGTGTTATCCACAATAATTTTGACTTCTATTGTAAAAGCCTAATGGAGATCAAACATGTATTTTCTAATGACCTACATTAGAGGTAATGGGGAAATGAATAAGGGTGGTGACATTAGGGTGGGTGAGTTTCAGGTGTCCTGCTTACTGGTGGGCCTGTAGTGTACTTAATGGTTCTATGCTTGAAAAGAGCAAGAGACTCTTACAAAGAGGCTTACAGAGTGGCCGCTGAATATAGCGTGCTGTATGGACAGTGCTATAACCCTTTTGTATTCTTTCAGGATTTTATTTTTCTTCCAACCATGGTGTAATGGGGTTTCTAGATCTTCACTCTCCATTCATTCAAGTCTGTGTTTCATCTCCTATAATTACTGTGTTTATTTCTTCTCTGATCATCTCAGAGGTGTAGTGCAGTTGTTCAATGCAGTGCGGAAACACCAGCACAATTTGGATGAAAAAATCAAGGAAGTTGGTGGTTCCGAAAGGAAGAAGGCGAAGGTCATCTCCTCTGTGTCAAAAAAAGACTTCATTGATATACTTCGAGGGACAGCTGGAGCCGTCATACCTACCACCAAGAAAGAAAAATCTATAGTGAGTGTGCTGTTTCATTATGTGAGCCTTTATAGTGGTGCTTCTGAATAGGTTATTTTACTAGAGCTATTTTGTTAAGGAGACAAGCAATACCAAGGTGTTTTTCAAAACTATGGTTAGACTCAATCATTCATCGTTTCTGTTGCCAAAACATGATAACTTCAGTGTGTTGCTCCAGGAATTATAAATACCTTTATGATATCGTGTGAAGTGATGGATGCCTGAACTGAATGCACACTTTGAGGACCAAAAATGTCAGAGCAACCTAATGAAGTTGCTTTCCTATTAATTGTTCATTTTCACTGTCATAATATGCATAGGAAGGAAGTAAATGATCTATGGCTCTGACATGTCTGGTTTCACACAGAATAGTTGACATGCCTCCACAGGGAGCCGTCAAAACAAGATGCGTAATTCTTATTTGACTGTCCTCCAACTTCATTATTGCTCTATATGTGGTTTCTCAAGAGTTCTGCCATAGACAGTATAGATCACTTTTCAGAAAAGTGTTAATGTTGTCATTTCTTGTAAATTACGCTCCATATCTCTCATTTTAACAAGCACATCTAAATGTTTCAGAAGCACAAAACTTTATTAATCCCAGAAGAAATGTTATTATGACTGCACAGAGGCAAGAACAATATATAAAACTAAGTCTAACTAAATCTGATAAAAGCTCTGCTGGAAAAACTCAGTGTGAAAGAGTATGCTGTATACACAATGCTGGGTATAAATTCTCTAGATAAGTTACTTAAGTGAAGTTAAGTGAATTCCTAGTAACAGTGATGGTGGTTAGGCGTGTGTTGTTGCACAACAAGTAGCCTAGAAGTAATCTTTACATAAGTAATGTTTCAGATGGTAAGTCATTGCATGCAATGAATAGATTCCCACTAAGAAAACAGCACCTTGATATTGCACATTTCTAATAATTTGAACTTGTACATTCTATATGAAACAAAATAAAATGTGCCATGTGCTTTACACAGGCTACATTTATGTATTACATGTATTTTTTTCTAATATATTACATTTATCAAACGAACAGTAATTGTGCATTAAAGTATAATGTGTTCTCTGTAGAGTCCTTAGTCTTGCTTAAAAAAATCACACATGTTTTTTGACCAGGGACACCAATTATTTGCATGCAATGTTTAGCCCCAGTTCTAATAAAGACCAATGTGATTATTCATTCTGATCAGTTCCGTCCCAGTTTTGTCCCGCTTTTGTCCACACGGTGGCACTGTGTGCCTTCTGTGTTGGACTTGTTTTCCCTTTGACTTCATCTTTATCTGTCATGTCTGTAGAGTACAATGGATTAGCAGACAGTAACCTGATATTTCCCTGTACTTAGTGAAAGAACTAAATTTAGGACTTAAAGTGCTTATTGCCAGTTCTGAAAAATCCTCTCATTGGCTGCATTTGTAAGACTGTTTTTATCCAACAGATTTTCACTGCTTGCTTTCCTTGGTATGTTTCAATGTTACATATGTGGTAGACGGAATTGAGTTTAAAAAATATAATTTTACATTTGTTGTGTGTTGCTAACATGTTGTATTTTTGCCTGACAGCCTGAAAAGGTTAAGGAGGAGAAGCCAGAGTGGAATGTCCTGAGGGATGATTTCATGATGGGTGCATCCATGAAGGACTGGGACAAGGCGAGTGATGCAGAGCAGGGAGGAGAGGAGCCAGGGGCTGCAGAGGATTTCAACAGTGACTCGGACTGATCACAGCACAGTCTTATCTGTGTGCCTGTGTGGGAATATTTCTGTATGATCTACCAGCACTCATCTTATAAGTGTGCTGTTTGTCACTTATAGAAGGTGAATGGAGCAGAATCTATAGAGCAACTCTCCAGCAAAAGGCTGTTTGACCCTTGAGACTGGATTGGACAGATGGTGGTGTCAGATGTTGTCTGGACACTGTAACTCTTTGATCTCTCTTTGTTCATTAATGGAATATCACATCTTTACAAGGAATTCTGTAAAATACACAGAGCATTTCTATTCTTTGTACAGTATTTTTTTTGTTCTTTTGTTAATATAAATTCATTTTATATGGGTTGTTGATTTTTGAAGTTTCTGTTAAACCATTGGAACAGTAATCACGAAGTTGTGGTACCTGTTTGGATATCAGGCCACTGACTTAGCATACCTGTGGTTATTGCATCAAGTACACTAGCTATACAAAAGTATTGGGACGCCTGACCAATACACCAACTTTAGTCACATTGAATTCACATACATAAACTTTAATATGGAGTTTGTCTCCTCTTTGCAGCTTTAACAGCTTCCCCTCTTCTAGGAAGGCTTTCCACAAAATTTGTTCATCCCAAACTTATGGAAAACACATCCAAGGTGTTGGATGGGGTTGAAGTCTCTGTGTGGGCCAGTCAAGTTCTTCCACACTGAACTCATCAATGTCTTTATGGACCTTGCTTTGTGCACTGGGGCAGAAACATGCTGGAGTAGAAAAGGTTCTTCCCCAAACTGTGTCCACAAAGTTTAAAGCATGGTGTTCTCCAAAATGTCTTGATATGCTGGAACATTAAGATTGCCCTTCACTAGAAGTAATGGCCATAGCCCAAACCCTGAGAACCAACTTTGTCCCAATACATTTATAGTGTAGTCTTGGTTCTCGGTTGTTATTTAAAGTATATAGTATTTGCTTTCGCTTCAATTAATGTTTTTTTGTGCTTACAAATCAGAGCACAAGGTGGTGCCGTTGCCACGCTCCAGTGCACTGGAGAAGTGAGGTATGTATGTCAGCTTGGTCAGGTCACTCTGTACCGATATGACCTGGAGGAAGTCCCGTTTCTGTTACTATAATAGAGTTAATATCTGGAAGCTCTTCAGGAATCTAACTTTTAACTTTGATTCATCACAGGAGCTGCAGTTACTGCCAGAGATATAGATGTGTATCATTAAAAATGGATTATTTCTCCTATTTACAGGATGGTGTCTTTTGTAATGTGTGTGTGTGGCGATTCAAACTTAAGTGCATGTCTGCCTGCATGCTTTCAGTATGAGGGTTGCCAGGAAATCTGTCTTGCTCAGTGTGTGTGCCCTTTCAGGGAGCAGCCATGCAGGAATGACAGTTTTGCTGACTGCTCTTTTTTTCCTCTTTTTCTCTTTCTCATCCTCTGTCTGGCTCTCTTCACACACTGAATGGAAATATTTGCCCAGCACCTTACCGCCCAGAGAGGGCAACAACAGCGGGTTTCAGCTGACCTGTCTCCCCACGTAAATCGACCATCCGTCACAATAACACTGCGCCTTTTCACTGAGGAATGCCAGGCTCCTCCTAGCCTTGTTGACACTTGGCCCCAGAATATGTCCTCTCTCTACTCTTCTGTATACTTTCTCTCTCCAGCTCATCTCCCCAGCCTGAGCAGGTCTCTGAATTACAGAAACTCACCTGTTTGGGCTTTAGAGTGTTCCTCTGAGAAAGAGCAGGTGCCTAAGCCGGATCACTGCTGGGCTTTTTTGACACCATATTTAATGTGGAAACACCTTCCCACCAACCCCCCCCACACACACACACACACACACACGTGCGCACACACGATTAAAGGCCTCTTTCCGCTCCACATCTGTCTTGAGTGGGTACTGATTTAGCGGCCACATATGGTTCACACCAGTAAACTAGGCAGTCAGTGCACTTCTGGCAGCCTGTCATAGCTGATCGATTGTTGGGTTGTGGGTGAAGAGATTTGAAGCGGGTGGTGGGTAGAGGGGGGTTGAGTTGGCAAGTGATTAAAAAACCAGGACCATCTCTGGAGTATAAGTGTAAATCACTCTGGCGCTGTGGGTTATAGGACTGTGAGAGCGGGGAAACATTCAGAGCTCCACTCTCCACAGGTAGAAATGGTGGGTGGGAGCGGAAATGCCTCAACGCAAAATAGGAATGCTTATCGTGGTTTCTATACTGGTCATCTATATTGCAATGGCCAAACGGGTCACTGATTAAAAAATGGGCAAGCGTAACATGACTCTCCTTGTTACTCATAAGGCTAGGGTGTTGCCAGTAGTCAGTGATGCTCTAATCTGTATCATAAAGTCTGTTGTCCTTTGATTAATTAACCTAGCATGTGGGTACCCTTTAGCACAGCGGTGTTGGAGATGGTTTGGTATTTTTATTAAAAAATCTAATACAAACCCCTTCCCCTAGGTCAGCTAAGACCAACAAGGCCAGTCAGTATTTGATGGCAGATGTTTCCTATGAGAGTAATACAGCTAACAAGTAAAGAAGCCCCTTAAAGAAGTTACTCATGAACACACCACAGCACATGGTGTGAACAATGTGTAGTTCTTTCTCTGTATTTTACCAAGTGAAGTGGGGGGAAGCCAGGACCACAGCGCTTGGGGAGCAGTGTGTGGGGATGGTACATAGTCCTGTGATTCAAACTAATAACCTAATGATTGCGGGGGTAACTCCCTAACCACCAGGCCTCCAGCTGCCCCAGTGATAGAAGCCTAACCTGATACCAATGACGCAGACATACAAACATTATCACACTTGCCTTAAACTTGACAGTTAATCAAAGCCCCGAATGACCTAGTATTGCACATAAAAATGGACTGTAGATAGAATTCAGACTCCCACTTCTTTATTTTTGTTACATGTCTGTCCATTTTTTTCATAAGTCCTAAAAGAAGGATCATTTGAGATGACTGGTCATCCTGGCACAGTGTGAGCATAGGGTGTGATGACTGAGGCCTGCGGTTTACACACTGCTGGCTTCTATTACGGCAAATTAACCTCTTGGCTTCCGTGCAAAACTGAAAACAAGTGTTCCGAACATGTTTAGACTGATCAACCGCGTTTGGAGTGAGGGAGAAACTGACGTTTCTTTCAGCTCTTACTTTAATGTTTCTTTTGTGACCCTGCCGGCGTTAGGACCCCGAGGTTGCAGTGCCGATCCCCCAGCTGCTGTGTGTGTTGGTGCGCGCGCTCTCGAGTCTTTGAGTGTGTGTGTGTGTGTGTGTGTGTGTGTGTGTGTGTGTGTGTGTGTGTGTGTGTGTGTGTGTGTGTGTG
>JBBPDE010000006.1:14420858-14431500 GCA_037974605.1 Nannopetersius ansorgii
ATTACATTGGAAGGATGAATTAACCAGTAGAAAAGCTTTAAAAAAGCTTTCACTTATTATAATTAAAGAATGTCTTCTTGTCATCAGACAGTAATAGAGTTTTTCTTTACAGTAATGGTCAGGCATAGAATTATGCACACATAGAATTATGGCATCTGCCATATACCTTCATATACACACCGCTACACTAATGTGCTTGCTCTCTCTCTCTCTCTCTCTCTCTCTCTCTCTCTCTCTCTCTCTCTTTATGCTCCCTCTCTCTCTCTCTCTCTCTCTCTCTCTCTCTCTCTCTCAGTTGGGCCGGCCCATCAGTCAGCTCTGTCTTTAAGTGTGTGTGCGGAGAGAATTGTGTATGGAATGTTGTGTTGTGATTTAGAGTGCGGAGGGTCTCGGGGGCTGAGTGAAAAACCCACCACTGTCAGGCCCCTTTTTGCCTCCTGCCCCTCTCTGGCCCACTCCCCATAGCGCTGTTTATGCCCAGAGGCAACCATGACAGGTGCAGTAAACACTGGCTAAGCTGGGATTCACTTTTGCTAACACAGAGATGATGATGATGTATGTAGTACAGAAGTGCAAAGAGAGAGCATTTATTTCAGGCTCAAATTCCCTCACTGATGTTAGCCTGCGTGATGCTTATTCGTCCCAAAGGTTTTTCTCCTGTCAGTGTAGAACATACCATAGACTTTCTTCCTGTAGTTGCTTGAAAAGCAAGCAAAAATAAACGGTCTATTTCAGATTAAACCAGAAGAAATTTCAAACTTTTTGTCCATTTTTCTTCTTTGCTAGTAGTATATGATCCTTTCTCATCACATTTTGTAAAAAAAAAAAAGTATTGCTCGTCTTTGGTTTTCGTGGTTGGTTCCTGTTAACTGTTTCTAATCCCAGGTTGCACACAAACTACAGGTCCCGAAGCTCAGTTGTTGCTTGGGTTTATGAGTAGGAGGCCCTAGTTTCTCCTTCAGAAGCCAGTAACTGTAGCTGTGGGCTCCACAGTCTCCAGTGTGCTCTCTTTCTGCCTCTGAGGCCTAGAATAAGCCTCATGTCTCACGTTTGCCATGGAGGCGAGGTGAGGCAGGCTCAGCTTCACTGAATGTTGCAGACTGAGTAGTGTTTTACACATTAAGGACTGCGTGGTCCAACGTAAACACGCAGCCACGAAGGACAGAGCAATAACAGCATGCTCCGGCCAGCATCTGTTTCCGCCAGCGCAGCTCCTCCGAGCTTTTTTCCCAGACCTGGCTAATCGATCAGGGAGCCTGAGACGGGAGGGAGGAGGAGGTGTGGGGGTGGTGGAGGTGGGGGCAGAGGATGTGTAGGGGGCCAGGGTGGGCCTTTCACCAGACCTGTGCTCCAGTACTGTGTATAACCGGAGCTTAACCGCTGGGCAGGGGGCCAGCCTGAATTGTCAATGCACTGGGACCCTTCAGGAATGGGAAGAGAAAGTGGGGTTGGAGAGGGCTGTGAGCTGTGAGTGCCTTACTACTTCCTGTTCCTCCCCCTAGATTCTGGGCCATAAAGACCTCACATCGCCCACACAGCGCTACATTGACAGCAAGGTTGTGCGCACCAATGCAGAAGGAGAGTGGCTGTCCTTTGACGTGACTGAGGCAGTCAGCGAATGGCTGCTACACAGAGGTAAAGAGAGGGTTTGTGATGGCCAAAACACTATGTAATCATAAGATTATAAGCATGCATCCATATTTTCTTGTGCTAGGTTCGAACAAATAACATTTAAGAAACAATGAAGATATAACACAGTCAAGCAATACATAACTGGCCACTGTTATATGGAGTGGCTTGCTTGCTGTATATTTGAGTTGAGGAAATGTGTAGTGTTGAGGGTAACATGTTAAAGTTATATAGTTATATCTTCCTGTAACATAATAGCATACTGCATTACAGTTTATTGTCCTTGTACACAATTTGCTTGTGATTGTGCAACTTCAGTGGTAAATAAGATCAGTGCAGTGCAAGTGCTGAAAACACCATAAACTAAACGAGTAATCGGTCACAGCATCTAATCATAATATCAAACTGACCACAAGAAAGCCCCAACCTTACCCTAGCAACAAGACTTAGACATAACCATATCTTCATAAATATTTTATTTTAAGTAGATGTTTTGGATAGTTCATACAGGCTAGTTTCTAGAACTATTATTAGCCATCATTTCAATCAAGGCTGACATGTTAAGAGCAAAAGTGGGGACCCTTCAAAAATTAAAAAAAAAAAAAGTTTGCTGTATTTCTGTGTTTCTACTTTGTTTCTAACTGAAGTACTGGAAGGGCTGTTGAGTTTTCCCTTTTACTTTACAGCTGGTACAGATTTGTGTGGGTTTGAGAACGTAATGTAAAGGTAAAATAATGTTCGACTAATGACAGTAGTTTAACTGTGGGAGCTTGTTTAATTTTTGATGTCTGAAATTGATATTAATGATTCTCAGAAAACATAAGGATACAATGTGTTGTGTTCAAGTGAAAAGAGGACATTGTCAGAGCAATTCTTCCCACAAAGTATACTGTTGAAATAAAAAGCAACCTGTACAAACTGTCTGAATGGCCAAACAATATCCCATGCATGCACACCTTATTGCCTTTAAAACAAATGGAAACCAATTGAAGTCTAATCTCAGAGAGAAAGTGCAGTAAGTGCACAGAGACTTAGTCAGCATTGTTTGCATGGATGTGATGAATGCAGGATTATGGAGACTGGTGACTGTGGTCTTGCCTCCCCAGGGTTTAAGAGAATGAAGGAATGGGATTCTTACTCACCCTGCATCCTGCACCCGTGCCAGGATTAGCTCATCTATCTGTCTTTCCTCCCACAGACAGAAACAATGGGTTCAAGATCAGCCTGCACTGTCCCTGCTGCACGTTTGTGCCGTCAAATAATTACATCATCCCAAACAAGAGCGAGGAGTTGGAGGCTCGCTTTGCAGGTGGGTTGGGGTGTGGGGATTTCTGCATGTGTGAAAAGGAGGAGTAAATGAGGAAAACTGGACATTTCTTTTCTTCTGAGTTCAATGGATTTTTGTAGGGTTTTTTATCAGCTACGGCAGAAGAGACCATCAAATGCTCTGCCTATTCTGCAAGTTCATATTTCACACCAGCAAACCTAATTTTCTACGTCCACCTAGCTAATCAAAACACTTCTGATAAAGTGCATGACTGTTAAATATACAAAGCGATGGCTTGTCACTGAATACAAAAAAACAGTGTTCGGTTCCTGATTTGTCTAACCAGCATTTTTGGGTGGACTCGACAGGGATTGATGATAGCTTCATCCACAGCGGGGATCTGAAGAATAAAAAACGCCGCCACAGCGGCCAGTCTCCACACTTGCTGCTCATGTTGCTTCCCTCCTATCGCCTGGAGTCCCAGCACAAGAGCCACAGACAGAAACGAGCCCTAGATGCTGCTTTCTGCTCAAGGTCAGCCTCCTTTTAGCCTGTTTTTTTTTCTGAGAAAGTATAACTTTCCTATTTTGCCATCACCCAGACTTGCATGCATCTGGACCATCATAAATCAGCTGTTGCATTCCACAGGAACGTCCAGGACAACTGCTGCCTGCGCTCGCTCTACATTGATTTCAAGAGGGACCTTGGATGGAGGTGGATCCATGAGCCAAAAGGTTACAATGCCAACTTCTGTGCTGGAGCATGTCCTTATCTCTGGAGCGCGGACACTCAACACACCAAGGTGAAAAGAAATGTGATGCATGTGATGATCCTAAGTACATACAGTACATCGGTTG
The DNA here is from genome assembly GCA_037974605.1 of Nannopetersius ansorgii. Taxonomy (NCBI): domain Eukaryota; kingdom Metazoa; phylum Chordata; class Actinopteri; order Characiformes; family Alestidae; genus Nannopetersius; species Nannopetersius ansorgii. Next base: position 14,424,612 of record JBBPDE010000006.1, read on the forward strand.
ATCACATTTTATTTACATTAATGGCATTTAGCAGATGCTTTCATCCAAAGCGACTTCCATTCCCTAACTACAGGGGACAGTCTCCCAGGAGCAACTAGTTACAAAAGCTATTTTTCCACATAGTAATTGTTGTTAGCTCACTGGTCAGTTTCCAACAACAGGTTCACTGTAATGAGGTATGTAAACAACTCCAGATCTACTACAGATCTACTATCATGCTACACTCAGCATAGCATTTTGGCAATGCCTTCTGCGCTGAGAATGGTGTTCCACCCAAATAAAATCTAGTGGTCCAATGAATGCATTAATGCATTCTGTTATGGCAACTATTTAGAGGCTGACAGTGTTGTGCAAAACACAATGGACAAATTCTGTTTAGCTTAATGATTACTGTACTACAGTTTGTTAAAGTTATTGTATGAAAGCTACTGTACTGAAGTGGACAATGTTACTTTATCTAACTAAATCAGGCTGGACATGACAAAAAAAGAAATGCCACTGTGCTTAGGTCCACTCAGTAACACAATATCTGCTCTGTCCCAGTTTGACCTTTCACAAGCATGCGACATAAATATTTGAAAATAGCACATTGATATTTTAACAAAAACATTTTCTTATGTTGAATGGCATTTTTACAAACACTCTTAAGTAGTTTATATTTCCAAATCCAAGTCAAGTGTCAAGTCTTTGAGTGGAAATTTAGTCCCAAGTCCAAGTCTATGGGGTGCCGTTTGTAAAAACAGCTTAGCAAATTTAGAGGTGTCATTTTTTCATCATTTAGCGCGATTTACACACAAAAAACAGTGTTAGGTTTTGGTACATTTTCTTGCTGTGTAAATGTTCAATGTTAAATTTAAATGTTTAATCTTAAACCTAAATGTTAAATATATATCTAAATGTTAACTGTATATATGTGTTAAGTCTTTATTAAATCTAAATGTTGCGCTCTAAATGTGGGATTTAAATGTGTAGCACTTTTACAAATGGCGACTCGAGAGTTATTAGCCAAAAACCGTTCACCTTGAACAAAAGTAATGGGACACCATGGCGAGGTGAACGGTTTATGGCTAGTAACTCTGGATAGCCGGAGGCTTATATGGCACACAAGGGGTCATTGGAAGGAGTGTGAGATGTCACAACACACAAGTCAGAGTCAAGTCTTAAGTCATGGAGGGCAAGTCTCAAGTCAAGTCAAGTCTTTGTTTGTGCGACTCGAGTCCGAGTCTCAGACTCGAGTCCCCATCTCTGGTAGCAGTTCTTTAAACCTTCATAAGTCTTCCACACTTTCTTGGACTTAAAGTAGCTCTTCACTCAAATAATCCTTTCCGGCACTTGTACTTGTTTTTTGTGTTTTGTTTATGTAAGAGTGTTAACAGACAACTCATTACAGTTCTTCTGTTGCCCTTTCAGGTCCTTGGTCTATATAACACCATAAATCCAGAAGCGTCAGCCTCTCCATGTTGTGTGTCCCAAGACTTGGAGCCTCTTACCATCCTATACTTCATTGGCAAGACCCCTAAAATCGAGCAGCTTTCCAACATGATCGTCAAGTCCTGCAAATGCAGCTAGGAACTGGCCATACATACACATACATGCACACTCACAGGTACACACACACACACACACACACACACACATGCACACACACATTCACACACGTACATAATTTATATGCAACCACAAACAGGTATAGAAAGTGCTGTGCAGACAGGGTATCGTGGAATGGAAATGTATTTCCAACAACCAGCAAATGCATTCAAACTAAATACCATGCAGAGTCATTGCCTTGCACTTGGATGTGTGTGTGTACATGCGTGTGTGTGTGTATGCGTGTGTGTATTTGTGTGCACTCGTGTGTGCTGGGAAAATTGATCCTGTCTGCACGTCTCATCTCACACACTTATCACACCAGGACATGAGAATGGCAAACACTGGAAGTACATGATGTGTCTACATGTGAAGTAGAGAGAGAATCCCTCATTTCAGCCAGCAATTACAGCAAACACTTCTATCTTTCTGTCCTGTCTTTACCTGTGCGTCCCTCCAAACTGTAGTAGCGTTCATTTTTTGTTATTATTGTTTCGAAGCTGGATTTGGTTGTTGGAGGCTGTTGATGACCTCAGAGAGGTAAAAGGGGACTGAAAAGAGCTCAATAGCTGTGGCTAAAAATCAGAACAAACTACATTCACAATGCAAGCATGTCTGGCATTGTGTAGAGTCACTGACTGTGAGTTTAGAGTGCAGCGGATGGGGAGAGTGCCTTGTATTGTGTACAGTGTTTGGGATTTTCATACAAAACATAAATAAACAATAAAAAAATATCAACAAAGTTGCTTGTTAAAGATAGCTCTGGAAGTGGTGAAATGAACAGCTCTGGAAAGTGGGGAAGGTGTGACCATGGAGACACAGGGAACGATGGGTAAATACAGTGGAATGCAACAGTTTATACTCACACAGATCAGTCATAAATATGCACCATAGAACATACTGTATACACACCTGTCACAATTAGAAAACACTGACACACACACACACACACACACATACACACACACACACACTAAAGGGCAGAATTATTTTTAGGAAGGAAACAAAGCACCACTGGGAACAGTTTCCTTCAGGCCTTTTTTGGGAAATTGTTGTGAAGGAAAGCAAGAGATTTATGAAGCCAGTTATCACCTCAGACCATCAGGTACAGTCATGTCAGCCTTCTACTAAATGATGAAACATAGTCATGTCTTTAGAGAGGTACAGAGAGCAGGGTCATGGCAGGTGACGAGGTGTCTTAGAGACGAAAGGGAAGGGTATTGTGTCAGAGGAAGGGCAGGAGGACAGCAGAGGGATTTTGGCTAAGTGATCGGAGACTTGTAGAGCAGACGTCTGGCACGGTGTCTGTGTCTCGCTGTAGTAACGGGAGTCAGTAAGAGACAAGCACATCCAGCTGAGCCTGTTTCAACATGTGACATGAATGGGTCCAGAAGGCCACTTTTTACATATGTACTGGAGTAGCCGAGGATGCAAAACTTGTCATAAGGAAACTTGGCACCACACTCAAATCAAAAAGCAAAGCCCGTGTTTTTTTGTGATTTCCCCTTTTTGTGGAACAGAGGTCCTTTGATACAATGAATTGCACTGACTGTATTTCTACCTTTTTATTTGTAACTTTGTTTATTTGTTTTTTTATTTTGTAGTTATTGCTTCCCCTGTGAGACACAAGTGTTAAGTGATGTTAGTGGTAGGACAGGATGTTGCTTCTTGGTAGAAATAATTGCCCTCTGGGTCAGGACTGTAAGATCAATGTAGATACTTCATCTCCACCAACCCCTCGTGAAGCATAGAAGACACTATACCCCCCAAACCCACCCCTTTAGGGCAATAGTGCCAGTGGACTTCCTTAACACACAGGGATTGGAAGGAAGCACCAGCATTGTCACGTTAGAACAGGGGTTTTTAGTCCTGTCCTCTAAAACCCTCAGCCAGTCAACTTTTTTCATTTAGTTCCAGTTCCCAGTACTCTTGAGCTAGCTATGGAAGGGCTGTTGAACGCTAGCCTGGTTCAGATATAGAGAGATGTGGAAAAGAGCATGGCCTGGCTGGGGGTCCTCAAGGACCAGATCAGTGACCTCTGTGTTAGAGTTGTTTATTGTTATTTTTGTTTATGATGATGATGATGTTGATGTTGTTGACCCACTATGATGTATTGTAACACATTATTGTTGTGGTGCTCTAGTGGTAAATAAATTATTTAAGTTACAAGGAAATGTGCATTCACTTGTCTTTTTCATATATAGCTTATATATACCACACTACATTCTATATTCTGTTTTCAGTATTATTAGTTATAATAATAATAATAATAATAATTATTATTATTATTATTATGATTATTATTATTATATTATAGTATTATTACTTTTTATGTAATACAAGTATTATTTCATTGCAAAGTATATCACCAATACAATTTGAGTGAAAATATATATATTTTTTATTAGTATTATTAGTATTATTATAGTATAGTATAGTATTATTACTAAGGATTATTAGTATTACATGTACCCCTTTTGTCTTTATAGACAGCATCCACAAATTTGTGTAAAAGCATATGACGAGTAGATAAACTGAAGGTTTTGTACGAAAACCTAAATGTCACAATGGGACCTAAATTTAACCTAAAAAACTTCAGAATTTTGAATTTGTCTTCTTTTTATGGTCAGAACTGTTCTTCTTTCACATTTCTAAAACTGGATGTTTATTTCCAAGTTCAAATGCAAAAATAAAATTTATTAATGTGGTCTCAGGCCTTTGTCCCCAGTGTATGTATAGCTTAAATATGGTCCGTAACATAAATCAATCACATGCTGTTATTCTTGAGCTCTGAAAAGATGAGAGCAGTGAGCGAGAGAAAGAGTAATTGAGACTGAGTAAGAGGAATGCACAGGGAGAGAGAAGAGGAAGAAGTGCACATTTATCAGTTTGTGTTCTGGAATGATGCTTCCCTTCCTCCTCAGGAAGACAGAGAGTGGCCTGTGAAAGTATTATGTGGTGCGTTTCTGGGCAAGCGTTAGCATAAATAAAGACGGTGTGGTCCGTGCTCTGTGGCAGGCAGGAGGGACTGCAGAACCTAATATAGACTCTGGCTCTGCAACAGACAAACAGCCGGCCAAAACAAATTCTACACATCGCAAATTGATTCATTATTGCGACTGGGGAAAGAAAAACGACTCTGCTAATATATAAACGCGGAGTTATAATATCACAAAAGTAAACTAGGAAAGGTCACTTGGTGGAGCACCCAGCAATCCACTTCCGTTTACTTTCTCTTCTTCTGTTTCACATACACAAATGAGTCTATATACACACACACAACTGCTATATATATGCCCCTAAGCTTATTTTGAAGATCCTTTGATACAGTATATCCTCCAGTGGCCTCTCAGTTCTGGACCCCTGCCAGCCTCATTAGCTCAAAGTTTGTGGTTCTTTATTTAGGAGAGAGGTTGAGGGCTGGAGTATGCTCTGGAGACTGTCAATCTGTAAGGGCATGTGCTTTGATTAAGCCTGAACTCCACATTCTAGAGATAAATGCACTGCAAGCAGATGAGGTCACAAGGATAGGCTGTGTGAGACTTGCTGGTTTTTGCTAAGTTGCTGGAAACCTAGCCTCCTCCTGTCATCCTCAGCTAATGGGATGTCATATGAGTTCTCCATACGAATCTCAGATTAGTACTTAAAATGCAAGGGACCTCATATGTCTTTACCATGCTCTTATTACTACATAGCTACTATGAGTTACCTTTCCTTTCACTTAAGGAAACAAGAAAATTTAAGCAATGAACAGTTATGGACACTCATAGTATTGTTCTGTTGAACTGAGTACAAACGGCGCCACCGGAGAAATATTACAAAACGGCCTCCGGTTGCTACTCGCTAACAAGCAGCGCCGTGTAGCTTATCCTTTTTTTTAATTCAATAACGATAGCTAGACTTATTGTTTTTCATTTCAATTCATAGTCTTGTTTCTATTTGTAAAGTGCGTTTCTGTGCTCAGTGATATCTTGTATGAAATGTTTGGATATATAATTTAAAAATAGTAGAATAATAACTATATATTTAGGGTGGCTTGGGATCATTTTTTTTGGGGGGGGAGCTTCAGATATTCGGCAGAATTCAAATGAGCCGTTTTAACCTAGATTAATTCCAAGATTACAGTGAGATTAATCTAGATTTAAGAAATTAATCTATTCCCACCACTAATTAATACTAATCATTCTGAATTTACTGAAGATAATGAATAATAAGCAATAACTGTAGAATGCAAAAAGTTGGTCAGAATGAACCAGTTAGGCATGACTTCATTTTATATTTATATTTTTATTACTGATCTCATAAATAGGTCCTTGATGGGAAATGTATTCCTCAAAAATCCTGTTTAGTGTCTTACCAGTGTCATATGATTCCTGTTGGAACAGTATCAAAGCAATATCATACAAGTCTTTGTAAATTTCCTTTTCTTTGGCATTTGTGAAAACAATGTTATGTAAATAATAGTTTTTTACAAATGGTCAGTTTCTACAAATTGGTGCAATGTGTTATTTCTTTTGTAAGGCCTCTTCCACACATTTCAGTTCTTACATATTAAATACTATTAATTGCTAATTTTTTTGCATCAGACATCATAACTATACTAAACTCCATCTTGTATGTTGTTTATCTGGTAGTGTAAAATATGTTTTTCTGCTAAATTGTATTTTTTAAATGTTGAAACAGATATTGGAAAGGTAGCAAACTGCTAAAGCTAATGAATTACCCAGATAAACACCAGCTGGAGTGTTTTTTCTACTGTATTACTGTTAGACATGTGGTTCAGTAACCCATTACTGGGTTGAGTGTGCCATTAAGCACTTCCACTCTTTAATTAAGTTCAAAATAAAGCAGGATACATTTGCATTTGCACATTTACATTTACAGTTGCACTCACGCACAGGCACATAACCAAAGGCCTGAGAAGATGAGGGAGAAGGAGGGAGGTTTGGGGTGAAAGGGCTGGCAGTTCTGCATGATCACAGCCGTTCAGGGGATTTGGTCATTCAGCTGCAGCTGCCTGAACACAACAATATGAAATCAGAAAGAGGCATTCTCAACAGTGATGTCACCTCACAGCAACGCAAGGAGCCCATTAGCACAGAGAAATATGTAGAGATGACTTTTTAAATGCATGTGTGTGTGTGCATGTGTGTTTGTTTGACTCTATGTATGTGAATTGGACAAAATTCCTTTGATGGCATTTGCCCCTACCCTCTCCACCTCTCCACCTCTCTCTCTCTCTCTCTCTCTCTCTCTCTCTCTCTCTCTCTCTCTCTCTCTCTCTCTCTCTCTCTCTCTCTCT
>JBBPDE010000006.1:14481780-14502696 GCA_037974605.1 Nannopetersius ansorgii
CAGAGCTCTCGCCATTTCGTTTCCCTGTATACTTGTATACAGTGAAATGACAATAAAGTTCACTTTGACTTTGACTTGTTTTATTGTACAGTATCCTTGTGTGCCAGAAAGGCGCCTTCAAATAAATATTAAAAAAAAAAATTTAATGTAAATGTATTATTATTATTATTATTATTATTATTATTATTATTATTGTTGTTGTTGTTGTTGTTGTTGTTGTTGTTATTATTGTTGTCATCATCATTATCACCACTATTTATTTATGTATTTATTTATCTGTTCTTTCTGACATTGAATTCATGAAGGTTTTGATTTTATGCGATCTACATGCCATTCACACCAAACACCCTTCTGTTGCTTGGTTTAAAGATCTGTGAATCCGCACTCCACGCTGAGTTGTAGAGATGACACTAGTGCTGTATGATACCTTTACTGTAAGATATAAGATACTTGTTGATCATTAAGGTGAGTGCATCAAATTGCTAAATCTGAATTAATTTCCATGACCTTTAAGTGTTTTTGTGATTTTTCCTTTGGTTAATTATTTTAATTGTTAATTGGTTTAAACCCAGGACAGAATTTGGGCAATGTTATAAATAGAAAAGACTTAATTATCATAATAACAATAACAATAACATTTTTTTTCTTAAATACAGAAAGTACACAAAATGATCACTCCAAACTACGATATAAAAACAATTAAGGAAAAAACAATACATAAACTGCAAATAACTAAACTAAACTCCCAAAGCCTGTCGGTGGCCGGTGGATTTTTGTCATCCTCTCTGTGTCTGTAGCTCGGTGTTTTCTTTTTTATCCTTTTCCATATGTTTATATAAATTTGTAGTGTTTACACTGTATTGTAGTCTTTTTACAAATTAATCAGATCGCCGTTGTTTCCGCTCTTCTTCCTCTCTGCCATTCCTCTGTCCCGTCTGTTTGTGTGTGCGCGCGCTGCTGAGTCACGTGACAGTACAAAATCAAAACACAGGACGGAGGCGGAAGAGCAGAGTTTGCTCTGTGTTGTGACTGGAGAGTTACTTGAAGCGGCACTAAAATATCGATCTCATTACACTGGTATCAATCAATATCAATAGCAACGTTGGTATCGATAATATCGATATTTAGCCCACCACTAGATGACACTCGGGTTGACATGGCTGCTGTAAAGAAGCTGCAGAGGTGTATGGTGTCTCAGACTGGGAAACACACTGCCTCCGTCATCTTCCTTCATGGCTCAGGTGTCAGTTTGTGGATTTAAGAGCTGAAACATTTTTTCTTCTAAATTAGACGGTATTTCTGTACCAGGACTGGTTAGCTTACAGTACCCACTAGCAAAGCTGTGTTTACAGTAGAAACTTCACTCTAAAAGTCTTGTGAAATGTAGTTCACTTAAACTACAGCAATAGTTTGATTTGAACGATTCCTTTATACGGCTTCTCTGTGCTAAAGCCAGAAGTCTGACTGGGTTTATATCACTTACTTACGAGAGAGAAAGAGACAGAGAGATATAGTGTGAGAGAGAAAGGGACAGAGAGAGAGAGAGCGAGTGTGTGTATGAGAGAGGGATAATTAAAGTAAATCTGCAGATTTTTTATGTGGAGACATATTGGAATTGCTGCATGTGATGTGCAAGTCTTGAGTTTCTTTTAAGCCTTCTAGGCTAAAGCTATATTGACTGTAATTTAATTTGGTAGACTACAGTTAGTTAGACATTATTATTCTCAAAGTTTGACATTCCTGTTGGAACAGCCATCAGCTTCCTAAGACTGTGGAGTAATAATGGGTGTATTTATTTGCCTCCACGGGCCATTTGTATTTTTATGGTGAAGTTAGTCCTGTATGACTGGTTCTGTGTGCATGTTAATTCATGTCAAACTTGTGGTCAGCTTGGACACTAGCTCAACTCAGTAATAATAAGTATCCTTTGTATAGCACATTTTAAAAAGGCAACAATACAAAATACTTGAAAGGAGGCTACTTAATGTGGCACAGGAATTAAATGTTTTTTTAAAGGGCAAAAACAAAATCATACATATATACTGTGATATAATGATTATCTGTCATTTCTAATGGCATAAGTGTATTTGTGCTTTTTTGATATTATGATATTTTACTGTCTACTAGTACTGTGGCTGACCCCACACATCACTCACACACACTCTTCTCCCTCCTACCTCCTCACTTCTGGCAAAAAGTTCTGTAGCATATGGGTCTCCACTGCCAGAATGGGAACCAATTTCATCCCTTAGACCATCAGACTCTTCAATCAAATCTGAATTAAAGCAGCTACCCCACCTCCACACATACAAACACACACACACACACAAATATGCCCCTAAACTTACCTTTCCTTCTCCTAACACAATGCATATTCACACTGAATTGTTCTGCCTAAAACTTATAACTTACACCCCAACTTCCACTGTAAATTTTCTCTGTCCTGCCATTATTTGCATTATTTGATTATTATTGTAACTTTCAACCTCAGTGTTTGCCTTTTTGCACACGTGCCTCTGCTGCATAAATATAGTAGTTGTCGTAATACTGTATTCATTCAAACAGTACTGTAGCTGCTTTTGAAAGTGATCTTGTCCTGTTGTTTTGTTGCTTCTGAGTTTTTCTTTTGTGATTCTCTCTCTTTCTGGCTCTCTTTCCACTCTGTACTTTGTCCTGTCTGCACTTACTTAGTGTTCTTCTGCCTTTTGTTATTGTGTTGCACCATGGTCCTGGTGGAATGTTGATTTGTTTCACTGTGTATTTTGTAAATGGCTAAAATGACAATAAACTGACTTAAGTACTTGTTTGGTTAATATGATAGGAGACACGGGGCAGGGATTACGAGCTTGGGTTCGTGCTGTGATGGCACAGGACATGGCTTTTGAACATATCAGAGTGATCTACCCCACAGCTCCAGCAAGGTATATAATTATATTTTATGCTAAGTCTAAATGACACTCTAATTATGTAACTTTGGAACTGCTTTTTCATGTAATATGGTTTAAAGCTACATGTCCCAGTGTACAGTCATATTAGATTAAATTTTAGACATACATATGGGGGTTTTTTTTGTAGATTTTTTTTTTTTTTTGCGGGGGGGGGGGGTCATGTTGATATTCCTAGTTTCCTGCTGAAGTTTTAACAGCCAGGTTTACCATGTTCACCTCTCTAATTTGATCACTGTGTTTCAACTTTCTTATTGATACTAATTGCTGAATTTCAACTGTTCTCAGGCCATACACACCCATTCATGGGGCTCGGTCTCATGTGTGGTTTGACCGTTATAAAATCTCTCCTGACTGCCCAGAGCATTTGGACTCTATTGAAGAAATGTGTCATCATTTGGGAGCTGTAGTCCAAGATGAGATCCAAGCTGGTGTGCCCAAGCACAGGATGATTATCGGTATGGCTCCTGTTTTATTAGCCCCCGTGATCTCCTTGCTCAGTGCATCCCATCTCCCTTTTTTCCTCTCTCTTATTGCTTTACTCAATCTTACATACTCTCACGCATCACTTCTTCCAAATTAAGAAGAGTTTCAGGCCACTGCTCTTGCGTCTCGCCCTCGTTCTGTAAAGTGAAGAATGAAACTTATCACGTTTCTTATTCCTTTCATATGTTGCCAATAGTGGGCTTGAAGAAAAAAAGAATTTCTGGAAGATTCTCAGGTTTCTGCACAGCTTTATCTCAAAATATTTGAGTTATCAGGTTCACACATAAATCACTTCGAAATAAAAGCGACAGGAAATAGTGCTGTAAGAGAGAATCATAGCACGGTCCAGGTAAAGTTCCCTCAGGAAATGTGCGGGAGGTCATATGGAGGATAAGTCACACAGAGGTTAGGCATGTAAGCTTTGGCAGACTGGTAAAAACCAATGACAACAGTTGGGGAATGGTTAACAGTTGAGGCAAGAAACATATAAATACTCAGAAATGCTTGAGTAAAATGTGAAAAGGGCAGGAAAAAAAAGGTTTTGTGTGAAAGGCCCAGTGTGGAAGGACAGAAAAGCCCCTGAACTCGGTTCCAGAGAAACTGATTCAAAAAACACATGTTCCTGTGAGACTGCTGAAATATTATCTTCCTAAATCATAACATTTTGTCATTAACTATAAATACTCATTGGAGTCACTCCGCACGCTGGAGAAACGAAGTGGTCTGTACCCCGAATCCACTTCCCGGGCTGACGGACTGACAAGCGCCAGAACTTTCCATGGAAAACGTTTTTCAAGAGGGCGGCCGTAGGCTATTGTGTATGTTTTTCAATCTTTTAGGTGTACTGATCCATGGGAAAAGCCCTGGAGAAATGAGGTATCAAACACACATGCTGGGCTCCTCTAGCCAAACAACTAAGAGGTAGAAGCCGTGTGTAGAACTAACACTGGCCACTGAAGATGGAGCTGGAGGTTTTAAGACTGAGAGACACACCTCAGTGGGAAAGAAACGGCTGTCTTAGTTAAGCTGTCTGTAATTAAGACAGAGTTTTGGGACGAAAATGATCACAAATGCTCATGTCATATCTGTCTGAAGGATAAAGAACATGCGAACTCCATCTATACTCTCTCAAGCGCTGCTCCACCTTCCCACTCTGACAGAGTGATGGGTACTTGTGCAGTTTCCCAGATGTGCACTCGGTGCCCAAATTTGCCCAGATGTGTGAGATTAAGGACAGGCTTGTGAGAAGGTTCCAGAGAAATGAAGATTTGATGATGTGGAACTAAGGACTAGCCTTTATTTTCTTTGCCTTTTTTGCTTCTGCTTTAGTCAGTGTGGGCCGCCAGTAGACCTTAAGCTACTGTAGTTCGCATGACGTTGGGAGACATGTATTTTGTGCATATCGCTCGTCATGTTGCACAAATGTGTGTCTTCCTCCATATTGACTTGACTTGTTTAAATAATTCTCCAAAGCTTGATTTCAGCACCTCTGACAATTTGTTGTAATTAGCTCTGGTCTCTCACGCACAGTATTTTGCTGCGATTCTAGTGTCTGTGCATTTTGGGCACAAATGTGTCACTTAACTTTTCCAGTGGATGAATCACCATATCACAGCCATGCAGTCTAACTAAATACAGCTGTGTATGTGTTAATTTACTGCCTGATGCTGAACAATGACTCATAATCTGAATCCTGTGCTTTATCTTGTTTTGTTTTGTCTTGACAAGGCGGATTCTCTATGGGTGGAGCCATGGCCTTACACCTGGCGTTAAGGCACCACCAGGATGTGGCTGGGGTTTTTGCACTGTCCAGTTTCCTCAATAAGGGTTCTGTTGTATATCAGGTAAATGCATTCCAAAGACAGGATACATTGAGGAGAGCACTTTTGTTGTATTTAGTCTTGAAAATGCATGTTACATTTCAAAGGCAAGCAGTGACAGTGTGAATGACGATAACCTAAATTCCATATTGATTGGCCTGTTTATGGCCTCTGCTTGTTCTTTTGTCGGTTGGGGTGTGGAGGTTGCATGAGTTTATTACTTACTAAATCCACAAACCTATTATATCTTGTGGTCAAATTTGGATTCACCACATGGCATGTCCTTGCCTGTCTTTCCTGGAATGAGACATATTTTTTTTTCCAACTTGCCTGCAGTTTGTGGTTCAACACAAAAACAACTCAGTGTTTAAGCCTTAAAAGAAAAAGAAACACCTCTCCCTCAACAGAAAAAACAGCCTCCAGAAATACCAATCTACCTCTTGCTCTCCCGCCTGCAGGCTGTTGAAGATGTAGCACAACGTCCCTTACCAGAACTCCTCCAGTGTCATGGAACCGCCGATGAGCTGGTGTCCCAAACCTGGGGAGAAGAGACCAGCTGTCTGCTGAAGGAAGCTGGCATGAATGCCTCATTCCACTGTTTTCCTGGAGTCTATCACGAACTTTGTCAGGACGAAATGGCGCTTGTGCGATCCTGGATCCTGAGGAAGCTCCCATCTGAAATCTCTTCCAGTGCTGAACACTGAGCTTCACAACCCTGAACCCTGTCTCCTCCTTACTAGTTGATTTCCAATAAATATTTTTAGTTCTATCATGTTATGTTTTTGTTTTAGTCACTTACCCTGGCCATGCCTCTGTATTAAGTTCCTTTGGGAAGTGTTAAGCACCTGCTAGTGCTAATTTGTTTGCTCTGTAACATTTGCAGTTTTTGCAAAAAGTCATTGTGTATAAGCGGGGGTTAATATAGCTGTAAAACCTTTCTGTGGTGATTCTGATGTGCCCACATGTGTTGCCCCTCAAAAAAGCACTTATTGTGCACATTTCACAGCTGGCAGCACTAACCACATTAAAGTCCGGGCTGAAGCCAGCACTGCAGTGCTGGGATGACTGTTTCAAGGAGCCTGCTTTGACTCATTATGACTGTGGTCAGGCTGAAGCGGCAGGTAGAGCTATCACCGGAGAGCAGGAATGCCATTCGGCTCTGTGGTCTGGGGCTGGATTCCGACCCGCTTGACACCCTTTCCGTTTCCTGCAGAGTGAAGTAGCTCCTTCTCCCATACTTTTCCTTTTGCCCCCAAACACCATTATAGTTCTTTCTCTTGAAATCTGCTGAACATGTGTTTCAAGGTCTGGACTGTTTGCTTGGGAGGCTCAGGCTGTAACACAGTTTGCTTCATTAATGGTTATTGGGAGGAAGTGGTTAGTGTGTTTTGTTTAAGGTTGTGTGGACCTTTCCCTCAGATTATGCAGGGAGTCCACGGGCCAAGGAGAACATTGCCACCCGCTCTGAGCAGAACTCAGTGAAGCAGTGAAACCGTTAAAAACAGAAACTTAAGGATCGTTGGTAAATGTTTGCCTGTGAGGAAGTCAAAATTTATGTTGAGCTTGTCAGTCTTTGCATTATGAGTCTGGTAATGCCCCAAAAGTTTGAAAAGGTGCTAGACTACCTAAAGTGCAGGAATTTTGTACACAAGCTCATAATGTCATACATAAACTAGATGTAGAGCTGTTAGCTCTTTAAGTCCCACTTGCAGTCAATGGAAATATTAGCCCCTTATCCATGAACTAACTGCAGTGCAACAACAGCTGTAATTCACTAGAAAGTCTAACCCAAATTGTTTCACAATTGAAAAAAAAATGTTTTGCATTTTATTACATCACTTCTATGCCTCTTTCATTCCAGCATATAAACTAAATGGCCAAAATTGTTTGGCGACGGCAATGTCATGTTTTACAGTTCCAATAAGGCCTGTTAAAGTGAATTAAGTTATGAAACTTGCCTAACATCCTGTCCTTTGCACTACTATTTGAAGTGTGTTAACATTCAGCATGCGAGCCCCATATGTCCAATGCATTCTGTATTACATTTGAATTATTGCAGGAATATTTTGTCTGTGTTATAGTCTTACCCTTAAATCACAGTTAACCAAAGACATTCTCAATGGAGACTGAGTCTTTCTTTCTCTCTCTGTCTCTCATGCCCTCTCTCTTTTTCTCTCTCTTTCTCACTTTCTCTCTTTCTCTTTTTCTCTTTCTCACTATCTAACTCTCTCTCTCTCTCTCTCTCTCTCTCTCTCTCTCTCTCTCATGCTCTTGCTCTTGCTCTTGCCATTCCAGCTGTGTATGAAAGAATGCTACAATGGTGCAGCAGCTCTCTCCACCTCTGCCTTGCAACCTCCCACACTCTCCCATGCCTCTTTCGCTCCACCCCGTCACTTGCACTCCCCCTCTTTCAGCACACCTCTCACACTCCTTTCGTTCCTACTGTTAGAGAGCTGGGGCTCTATTGGAGTTGAGACATTTTTATGATTTAATGACAGGGATGGATGGGGGTAATGAAGAAGGCTCCTCACCGTCTACTCCTTATGAGGTGAAATCAGGTGAGGAAATGAACAAATGTCAGAGTCTTTAAAAACCACTATCCATAATAACAGAAATGCCTGTACAACAGAGCACCAGTGAGGCTGTCAGAGAAATGTCAAGGACATCACAGCCTTCATTATTTTCTCATCATTCAGAAGCAGTGTATCGTTCAAGTTGTGACTGTTGCGTTTAAATTCCGTGAGCTTCTCTTGGCTGTGTTTACCATATGACATGACCTTCTTATATTTCCCTCATATTACACTCCCTGTTTCTTAATGTACATGTCATAAGGAGCCTGCCCTTTTCTTTGAGGAGCCCACCTTTCTCTAAATTGCATTTTGTCCACTTAGATGATAATCTGCTTCACAGCGCATGTGTCAGATGGAAAGAATGCTAATCTGGAAGAGGTGCAGAGCTTGGGCTTTTTGGCAGCCAGTTTCCACTGCACACTACTTTCCATGTGTTGCCGCTCCAGAAGCCTGTTTGGGGAACAAAGGTGTTGACAGAGTCCAGATTGCTCCTCTGACCACACCCCCATTAGAAAGGTCACAGCTCTACTGGACAGCGAACCCCCAACCCATGATAGCAATTCTCTGTCAAGCTATGAGCAGAAGTGACAGACTACATCCAGAAGACATTAGACTATTGATTTAGAATCCAAGAGTGCATTAAGTGAACTGTACATCATATGAATGAGTCAGACACTCGCACAATCACCAGACACAAAGTCACCAGACTTTCACCCTTGAGCTGAGGTTTGTAACCCAAACAATAGTTTATTTAAATCATATGTCAGGCTGTGCATATTGAAGTCCTTCCTGCTTTGACTACTCAGTTTGGCCTGAATCTCTGAGTGCCCTTTCCTTCTCTCTTCAATCAGTCTGGAGGAGATGGAAGAAAATGGGACATGTGAAAGACTTCTTCACCTGCATTTTTTAGCAAGTTTCAAGGATTTTTAGAATAATCTCTGTTCAGGACCTCTGGATGGCATTTCTTAATCTGGAGGATATGGATCATATGACCTAGGATGTGGTGAGATGTACAGCTAGCGTGATCAACCTGGATTTTAAGAGGACCATTTCATGTTAAAGAAGCAGATGAATCTTAGAAAAGACCTAGATGGCTCAGTTGACATTTACATTATTTATCCAAAGCGACTTCCATTCCCTAATTACAGGGGACTGTCTCCCTGGAGCAACTTGGGGTTAACGTTCTTGCTCAGGGACCCAGTGGTGGCGCTAATGGTAGGATTCGAACGCATGACCTTTTGGTCTGGAGGCAAGTATCCTACCCACTGAGCTACCTCCACTCCAAGACTGCCACCCATACTCAAAGGTCAAATTTTGTTCTTATTGATCACTTTTATTAAGCAAGATGTCACCAAATCACAAACAGGGATGCTACAGTCATAAGGCTGCTATTGTCAAATACTACTACAAAATGTATTGAAGTCATGCCATTGAAGAACAATTTATCAAATTCATCTGAAGTTTGTAAATTAGATATGTGAATATGAAGAACCCTTAAAAGGTATAAAATAATCACAATGTATAGATGTTTTACCAAATCTTTCAAAAAACCACATTACATAGAGGGTTCTTCAGGCTTCAAAAAGTTTAGTCCCTCTATTCCAGCTAAAATCTTTTGAAAATCTTTTTTTTAACTATCCAATTGTGGAAAATGGTACTGAACAAAGGGCTGAATGATACTGAATATGATATTGCTTATATGGAAAATAACAAATCAGTACATTAGAAAAGATAAGACTTAAGGTCCTTTGAACAGATTTAGAGGAACAATGTGATATCAGGAGGTCAAATTTCACTTTAATTTTTGGTTGTATTTGTAAAAAATATGCCACTGGGAGTTTTTATTAGACAAAACTGTGAGTTTTTATTAGATGGGGTGGAGGTAGCTCACTGGGTAGGATACTTGTCTCTGGACCAAGAGGTTACGGGTTCAAATCCTACCTTCAGCATACCACCACTGGGTCCCTTAACCCCAAGTTGCTCCAGGAAGAAGTCGCTTTGGATAAAAGTGTCTGCTAAATGCCGTAAATGAAACTGACTAAATTAAAAAGATAGTTGAATGATCTTATTTGCTTGACCTCACATTTAAATGTATTATTTACATTTTTGACATTTAGCAGATGCCTTTATTCACAACCACTTCTATTCCTTAACTACAGGGGGCAGTCTCCATGGGGCATCTTGGGATTAATGGTCTTGCTCAGGAACCCAGTGGTGGTGCTGAAGGTAGGATTCGAATGACCCCTTGGTCCAGAGGCACATATCCTACCCACTAGGCCACCACCTAAAGTGTCCTTCGAGCCAGATTTGAACCAACAACCCAAGTCCAAGACAATTGAGCTATCGAAGGGAGTGTGTAGTAAGTACCTATGCCTGAACTACAGCCATGATGCTATGTATGATAAAACACACTATCAGTTGTAACATTTTGCCATGTTTTTTGCCTTGCCTGTTATTGTTTGCATCTACCATGTGCTCGTTGTCCATGTGCCTTGTGTTTTTGTTGTTATCCCTTGACTGCCTCAGCCCTGCCTCCTCCTCAGTGTGTTCACCTGTGTGTAGTCTGTAGCGCCAGGTGTTTCCTGTCTCATCTTAGGTACACATACCTTTTTTTTGTGTAATCTCCCCCCACTTTACCTTTATTGCATATGCCATGTTACTCTATATTAGTTCTTTTGTGATTATTATGCACTTGTTTTGTTTCCTAGTATATTTTAGAGTTTTGGTTTATTTAATAAAGTCATTCCACTCCTGGCTCCAAAGCTTATCATTACAGAAGATGCTCTATAATGGATATAGTGAATAAGCATCACATTTATGAACTGTTAGTTGTATTATTTGTTCCTCCTGTATCCTGATTTTTCTTTAGTATTTTGCTTCTTTGTGTTTGTTTGTTTAATAAACAGTTTGACTGGGTGCATACACCCTGCCAGGTTGCATCATTACACCAGATCTATCATGACAAATGTAGTGCCACCCCAAATACATGCATTCAAGTAATTTCTCTCTGAAATTAGAGTGATAAACTTAGGCAAAAAATAATTGCATTAATACACTATACGGACCAAAGTAGTGGGACACACCTCTTAATGCAGAATTTGGACTTGGGCCTCTTACTTTCAGTGAAGGGCAATCTTAACGTTTCAGCATACCAAGATATTTTGGACAGTGCCATGCTCCCACCTTTGTGGACACAGGAAAAAAACTTTTCTATTCCAGCTATTCTGTTCCACGACTGTGTCCCAGTACACAAATCAATCTCAATAAAGACATGGTTGGATGAGTTTGGTGTGGAAGAACTTGACTGGCCTGGCAGAGCCCTGACCTAAACCCTATCCAAGACCTTTGGGATGAATTAGAACGGAGATTGCGAGTCAGTGCTTTCTCGTCCAACATCAGTGCCTGGCCTGGGGGGGTCAACTCCATATGAAAGGATATGTATTTGAATGCAACATCATTGAAGTCCCTGTTGATGTGATGGTCAGACATCCAAATATTTTTGTCCATGTAGTATATATGATTGACCTAAACTAAGAATGTGTGGTTATATAATAACCTGAATGATCAGGCTGCATTTCTCCAAGTCTTGTATGACACAGTCTGAAATTATGTCTTGTTTGCCTGGTTCTTACAACCCTCAGGAGAATCCTGAGTCTACATGACATTTTGGCCGTTATCATATCATTATAAGTGTGCTGAAGTTTCTTTGTTCTTGCCTGATACTTTATTAACTACTGGCTCACCTCTCCCTTAAAAGCACATCTTTCATGTATACCCCGCCCCTTCCTTTACAAGTCCTCCTTCACTCTAGATGCTGACAAAGCAGTCCAGAAGAGAATATTTGGCCACCCCTGAGTTCAAAGAGGATTATGGTTTTCATTTCCAACTTCTGTTTGTTAATGTCCGCGCCAGGGCTCCTCGCCGTTGTATACGATGAGGTGCAGTAGTGTCTGTTATGGTGTACGTAGTCCTGACGAAAACATATTAAGCCCTGGTGCCTCAGAGGCGGTTGGGAACCACCATCGTCGGACCGCCATGCTGGCTGGTTTCCATAGATACAGCCCCCCTACACTCCCTCTCCCCAAGGGCCAGATATGCTGGGAGAGACTGTTAAGAGGAAACTTTAGCTTAGCTCATCAGAATTGTCCTAATTCAATTTATCTTTTCCTGTTTCTTATGGACGGGCTTTATGACTGTTAACACAACATTAACAAGCCCTTAAAAACCAAGCTTGCTACATTATGCATTTAGCAGTAACCACATAAACAAGCTAGCATTACTGCTTGCCAGTGGACGCCTTACTGAAACAACAGCAGAACAGTTCTGAACATTCAGTTGGGGGAAAAGGAGAGAGAAAACTGGAAGGTCATCTTTTGTTCACCATGGGCCGAACGGTTCAGTGTCTTCATTTTTCAGGGAATTAATGAAGAGGATGATCGAGCTGCTCGAGTCCCACGTTAAGATAAATGCAGACTTGCTTTTACATGATGATCTCACTCTCAAATTTACTCATGTCTCTTTTCAGACAGTGCTTTCTTGCTAGTCATGCTGCATATATTTCATATGTGGTAATGTCATTGCACTATGACTCATTTTGTGTCTGCCCGTCTTTCTTTGCTCACTCACTTTCCTTTTTTTGTGTGTGTTTATGTGAATTTTATCTGGAAAGCATAGCTGCTTGCCAAGAGAACACTCATCCCTCTTTGAGACAGTCAACACATGGTATAAAATTTTGGAATTAAGACGTTGAATACCTCGCAACGATCAGACTCTTGTCTCATGATGATGATGTCACTGTGGCACGAGCGTCTAGAAAGTTTAGTCATACTGTCTTTTCTGACCCAATGATATCATCACTGTTTTGTGAATCACTGGCTGCATCTGCATTTTCAGATTTCAGTCAGAAAGCAGAAGTAAATGTATTTTGTTTCATTAATAAGTTCATTAATGAGTATCTGTTGCTGTATTATTAGTTAGAGGTTGCTCAGATAAGCGGTGGGATAGTGCATCAGTGTGATTGTAAGGTCTTACTGGTTCACCTACACACACCCACTCAGCCACACAGAACTCCTGATAGGTTTTCCTGTGATTAGAAAAGCAGTTGCAGGCGTCCGCCAGCGGAAGGAGGTGGTGTTGACTCAGGGTCCCGCTGGGACACTTGTGTGTTTTTGTGCGGTGTTCAGGGGCCGGGCAGCTGGAGTGACAGAAACTCACTCAGCCTTTTTTTTTTCACGGTCTACCGCTTTATTTGGGCTGTGCGGGGTCATCCTTGCCAGATTAAACCTCTGAGGGCAGCGAGCAAGGTTTAGCTCAAGGATAAACAGTCCCTTCTCCAATCACAATATGCACTGCCTGGCGCTGCTTATTTTGAAGTGGGATCCTGTTCAAATTTCACCCTATTAATATTTCAAAGCATGATCAAATCATCGAATACATTAATTTCTCCCTTCCTCCGGCTTTGAGACAGCCTCTCTTTCACTTCTTAAAACCCAATAGGATGAGGAAATCTAATTTGCCATAACTTTTCGTTAACAACCTCCCTCTTGTCCATTTCAGTGATTTGATTACAGTTTTAAAAGCTCTTTGACATCAGAGTAAGACAGTAACAGTCCCCAAAAGTTTACACAAGTTCTTTGAGTGGGTTCCATCTTTAATAGTGGGCCCACATCCAAGACACATATTATTCCAACATCCATGCTGCCATGAGACAGTGCCTGCACTGTGTTCAGGGATGCCATCCACAACTCTCCCCATTTAAGGCCTGTGCTACACTACAAAGCCTGAGCAGTCACACACACCATATGAGCAACTGGCACTGCTTCATGGACAAAGCCTCTATTAGTGACACTTTTGCTGTCGCATGAACCTATATTCCTCTCTTCTTCTTTGCTTCTTTTTGCTTCTTCTGGTATCTGTTATTTGCTTTGATTTCTTTGCAGTATCCTATGCTGTGAGAAATGTCGAAGCAAATTCTGATTTGATGTCTGGGCTAGCACAGTCAGGTCAGACGGCTGTGCTTATAGAAACTGGCTGGGAATTACAGATTAAAACCTATAAAAATGTGCCCTAGCAGTTTAACTACTTTTGAGTTTCCTCATAATGTCATTAATTTCCTGTGAAATGTTTGCATTGATTCATGAAAAAAATGCAGCCATTCCATACAAACAGCTAGACGCACTAAAACATTTCCTTAAGTGTTGCTATGAGCAATATTGTGGAATGACTTTTCTATCTGGAATGATACTCCTATTGAGAAGTGTCTGGCAGGAAAAAATTGGTATAATGTCTCAAGCCAATCATATAATGTCTGACTAATAGTATGAGGGACCGGGCCAATAGTAGTAGACATTCTGGAGCACGTTCCAGCAGTCAGAATCCATCCAGTGGTTGATACACAGCATTGCATTACAGACAGACTGTTCTTGTATTTGTCATGCATTTTGATGGTCAGCAGTTGCCAGGTTCTCTGAGCTGTGACACTCTGTGCCAGATTCACAGGGCGTTCAAGGGTGTGTTGTTTATGAGACCACTGATTGTTTTACCAGAAAATTTTCTTTTTTATTTTGCTTTATTTATAGAACCGCTGTAAAAATCTGACCTCTTATGTAATACATTCTTAAAAGAGAGCAGTTGTTTAAGCCATTTGAACTCTAAAGAAGTGAAAAGCCATTTAATGCATTTCATATGTTGAGAGATGATTACTGACATCTTTAATAATGTAATGTAGGATGGGAGAGACCAACCGTACATGCGTGTAAACTCCCCTCTTAATTGCAAACCACCTCCAAGTTTGCTCTGATCGTTCCTTGCTGTGCACTAGAGCTTACAGTGATTTTTTTCTTTTTTAGTGGCTTGTGCATAAATGGTGCATGTCTGAAACTTTAAATGTAATCCCTTGAGGTTCTTAAATATATGAAACCATGGTTCCTAACACATCTTAAACCAGGATTGGTGGAGTCTAAAATGGCCAGCGGGGTTATAAGGTACTTCATGCCATCACATGAAAAACCTTTCTACTTTCAGAATAGAGCAGACCCTATAGAAAGCAGTAATCTACTTAATATATTTCAATGTATCATTTATATTTTAGAGTGCGTGACAATATAATAATGTCTTCAAAATTAAAATGTACCTGCTTAATGTGTATTTTGACTAATGCTTCAGTGAGTGAAAGTGACCATTTGTCATATGTGAACATACCACAGCGTGAACAGCACGGAATACTTTCTCTGCATTTAACCCATTCACCAAGTGAAGCAGTGGGCAGTTACGAACACAGCGCCCGGGGAGCAGTGTGTGGGGACGGTACCTTGCTCAGGGTACCTCAGAGGAGCCTAGCGGTCGCAGGGCGAATGTATATTTAGTGAGCTAGGCTACCAGCTCACTAAATATACAATAAATTAACAGCATCAGCTACCCTTAAAGTGATTCTTCATAACTTCTTCAGTAAAGGTACTGTTTCATATAGAAACATGCTGATGAAACTGAGTGTTTAAATGGTTCTTTACATGGTTCATTTTTTTGTTCTCTTTGACGGAAAACCATCTTTTAAAACTTCCATATAGTACACTTTTTGTTAAGAATGTACATATATCAGTAGCAAATCTGTTTTAATGTCCTTTAATGCCAATTTCTCAGATAGAAATAATTAAACACATTGTTTCATTCATTACATGTGGGATGTTTAAATGGTACAAATAAAAAAGTTGGTTTTGACAGTGACAATATAATGATGATTTACTATAACGTGAGTAAATAGTACTAAAGTTGGTATTTGCTTGTATATAACTTGCATGTATAACTAGCATCGGGTTGGTGAGATCTTTTCTCCTGAAGTTCTTCTTGAGGTTGTTTCATCCTGCCTCCATGCCAGCCGGGCCATTTAAAACAGGTAAAATGAGCCTTTTGCTTTGAGTCCATGCGCACTTTCTGCTCAGTAGGGAAACAAGCCCACAAGTGTGGGCCACAGCTGTGAAGTTCATCATGAGCTGCAGATTGGTAATGTTTTACTGTAATTCACCTCATGATAATGAAGCTGCCCATATGTGAGTGAGAGAGCAACGGCCACCATCTGGGAGTGTGTTGCACAAGGATGGAGCGAAGAACAGCTGGACAGGGCCCCCGATTTATTTCACCTCATTCCACTCAAAATGGCCTCTGTCCGTGTTTTCTCAAGCAACCATTCAGCGGTACTAAGGCCAAAGTGTTCGCCCCCCTCCAAAGCACACACTCGTCCGACACACCATCGCAGTTTTGTCACACATTAGCCATTCTCACTTACATATATAGCACATGCACATTAAAATCTCCTGGAGGGGCCAAGCACCATGCCACACTGAATCACACAGTGTTTGCTCTGAGGGGCAGACGTATAATTTTATTGAGGCATTTGCGTGCATGTATGCGCCTGAGTGGTCTGTGGAGAGAATGATGCTGTCAGGAAGAGAGGAGCCCCTCGACACAGAGACTGCAGCCCAGTGTGTGATGCCCCCCACAACACACACCCCTCACCACTGGGAGCATTAAGGAGCAGACTGAATGTCGCTGGGTGTTTCTTAGACTGTTACTATCTCACCCACAATCTTACCATACACACCCTGCATTTAATCCCTGCAATAATCACTTCTTGAGTCACAGGCTTTTTTAGTTATCTTTGTTGCTCAGAACACCCAGTTTTAGAGGAAGTAAAGATACAGTTCTCACAATAAGCACACCTATTAGTTCAAGGGTGTATGTTATAGAAACATCTTACTGATGTTTTAAAAGTTTGCTATGGTTTTAAACTTTGAAAACTTGAAAACAATCCAAAATCGTGAACACTGTCAAGAAGCCACAATATTGCATTGCATGACACACGACATTTGTTGTAGACCAGATTGCCCCTTTAAGAGGACACCCCTTGATAAAAAAGGCTGTTGAGATTTACCTTATCATATACTATACTGAATACATTGTACACAGGACTGACTGAAGGTTAATATAGATACTTTAATGTAAAAACTGTGAAATGCAATTGTTAGGCAAAAGTGTTAAAAGCAACAGGTTTGTTCTGCATTTTGTTTTACTTTTAACTCAGTCATTGTGTCCTAATTAACACAGACGCTATGTTCACAACTTGGTCAAAGAGATACACTGTTCTTTTATGGACCCCCCCCCCAAAAAAAAAAAAACTGTATTTAAAACTGTGCGAACACACAAGAATCTCTTTTTAATCTTAAATGATTTGTTTATCTTAACATTGTCTACAAGAACATCTGTATAAATAAAACCTGATAAGACTCTGTTACTAAAATAGACCAATAAGAGTGTATTTTCTTACTCATGTGAATTTTGATGTGACATGTTGATCCTGTTATCCCACAAAATCAATTTTCCAACTGTCTGGCCTCAACCAAGATCTCGTGCTTTTCCAGCATTTTTTGAGGGGAGACATGGAGTGGGTGAGAGAAAAAGAGAATACGAGAGAGAAGGGAGAGAGAGAGAAAAAAGAAAGAAAAGGAGAAAGAGAGGAGTGAGTGAGCGAATCAGACAGACAGATGAGGACACACTTGTTCCAGTCACCCCTGTCATTTTCTTTGTCTCTTCGCCCTTTTGTCAGAAACCCAAAAGGGTCATTTGCAAAAAAACGGATGTTTTCTTTCCATTTTTGGGCTCATAGAGGTTTTTATTAGTCAAAATGCTGTCTGGACATTTGTGGATGAATGTGTGTGTGTGTGAGCTCCTTCAGCCTCATCACCGTGTAATTTAGTCCCTCATACTCTCACATACACACATACACAGGCCACCAGAGTGACGTTTCACTTTTTTTTTCTTAAATTAGGGGATTTTTGTGAATCTGACTCACTGGCAGAAATAGAAGTCAACGGAGACAAATTGAGGGTCTGAGGCCGCAGCGCCCCCTCTGCCTGTAGGCAGAACGCTGGTGGGGAGACGCAGGGGCGGCCCGCAGCTGAGCAGCCAGACAGCCCTGGAGAGTGAACGTAGAGCAGTGTCTCGGTCAGAGCCTCTGGGCACTGCTCACCACTTTATTGTGGCCAGACCACTTCTGTCGTCATGGACCAGATCGGAAACAATATCATGTCAGCAAACACAATTACATGTACACAACTTTCAGCTACAGCCTATGAAGACGCCACATCTGTCACTGCACGCATCCCATCTCTCTACAGTAAAAACCAAATAAAGTCTTCAGTCTGTGCTGATGGATGAGACTGGGGACTGTAAGTCTAATTTGGACTAATTTTGTTTGTTAAAAAATGTTTAACACACTACTTTGTTCTGTTTTCTTCTTGTTTATTTGACATTGGGAGAGTGTGTTGTTTATTTGAGCTTGGGTCAGAACATGATATCTGTGACAGAATAAAGAGCCTGAAAATATTTTACATTTTTTACTGCATTAACAGAAACAAAGCATGAATTATTAACATTTTTCACAACGGTATTATGTTAAAAAGGCAACTTTTACCTCTTGCATGAATGCACCCTATTATGTAATTATTGTTCTATTTTATTATGTAACATATTGTTATTGTGATTCTTGTCTTGTTCTTGCACGGCGTCCTTGAGTGCCTTGAAAGGTGCCTATAAAAAAAATGCATTATTATTATTATTATTATTATTATTATTATTATTATTATTATTAATTATATTATTATCTAAGAGTAGACCCACATTCATCAATATTGTCAAAGCTCAGATCTAGCTGTTTTTATTTTGTCCTCTCCATCACTCTACAGTATACCTGTCAGTTTCATCGCCTATTCACACTCATTAAGTGTAACAGCTCTTATCCAGAGCAATATACAGTCTTTTTTTCTTTTATAGGGGCTTGTTGTGAAGTTTTTCCTCAGTTAATATAGAGTATGAATGTGTAGTTGTTTTTGTAAGTGCTCAATGAAGAGGTAGCTAGAAGACAACAATGGTCTCACCAGTCCTGATGGTCAGGGGAAGTTCCTTCCACCACTTACTGTAGGCGCTGAAAAAAATGAATATAGTCTTGATGCATGTTTTTGATTTTTTAGAAGTGGTGGGTCAAGTCAGATTATGCTTGATGCTATGAGAGGACAAGCTGCGACCTGTGGTTTGATCATTGCTGGTTTTAAATCTAATGTGTGCAGCCAAAGGAAGCCAATAAAGGGTTTGCAGCAGTGGAGATGTGTGAGAGAATTGTGGTGTATTGAAGACTAGACGTTCTGTTCTATTCTGAATCAGTTATGGAAGTCTGAAAGAGGACGTCCAGACAGGAGTGAAATGCTGTGGTCCATTCTTGAGTTGAAAAGTGACTGGATAAGTATCTGAATAGGTGAGAAATGGGTCATACATTATTCCCAAACTATAAATCTTTATATTGTATTCTTAAGAAGAATCCCTAAAGGTGTCTGAGTACTCCATGTGTATTTCAGTGCTCTTATTTTTGTTTTGAGAGTTTCAGGAGAACAATTCTGAAACTGTGTTTCTCTGATTCATCACTCTTGGGCCTTTTCTGAGCCATTAGTTGTCTGCTGATTGGAGTCCTCTGACCTCTGAAGCCAGGCCACATGGCTAACATCCTCTCTTGTCAACTTGGAGAATATTTAAAGTCAGATTCTCTGTCTAGACAGAGGAAAAACATAGAGACACTTTGAGCTTTGTCCTATGATTGTGCCTCTGTCCTGCTGTTTCTTGATTGAAAACCATGACTGACTCTCCTGGTCTGTGGTAAAAATGACCTTCACTACTTAATGTTGCCCTTTTTATTTGAAGTGTCAATTTGCCATATGTGAACACACCACAGCACACAGTCGGAACAGTACAAAACAGTTTAACCCATTCACCAAGTGAAGCAGCGGGCAGCCAGGAATGCAGCACCTGGGGAGCAATGTGGGGACAGTACCTTGTTCAAGGGTACCTCAGAGGTGCCACTGGCAGTCCTGGGATTCAAGCCCACAACCTTCTGATTGCAGGGGCAGATACTTAACCACTAGGCAACCAGCTGCCCTGTCTAATGTGTTTTAACTGCTTACAGGTTACATATTTTTCTTTTAAACTATTTGAAACACTTCATGAGAAGTCTTATGTGAAGTGACCAAATAAATCTTTAGGTGTACATTAGTATAATAAGATTCTGTTTTGGACCAATTGTATACGTCATCATGAAATTTTGACAGAGAATAAAGCTGGCATTATGTTTTGAAAATTGACTGAAATCAGATCAACAACTCTAAATCATAGTTGGCATTTAACAAACATCAATAAAACAAAGTGTTTACTTTAAAAACTTGGTTAACACAGTTTATTATACTGAGGGTTATGGTTATTTAAAGCGGCAAATGGTGTTTGTTTATGGAACATGAGGCCTTACCAACATAATTTGTATCAGTTTTTAAGAGCATGTTATTTTGTATATATCACTAACACAGTTAGTGTGTTGATTACTATAATTGCTTAACAAGGCAGCCCTGAGTTCACAGAGAAGTGAATGAAACTTGAGCCTGTATTTTTTTTCTTTTCTCTTTTTTTTTTTGTTGTTGTTGTAATTTGGTAAGCCTGTATTTTTCAGGCTTGGTGTGCTTGGTGTGTTTACTTGCTGCTTTTAGCTGCATGTGACGGCTTTCCGCGGCGACCCACAGGCTGACGTCAGGGTGGAGGAGCCCCACAGACGCTTGTGGTGGGAGCAGGACGGGGGTTTTCTCTCTGGAACACCCAGCTTACTCACTCGCTCTATTCTGCCTTGAATCACTGCATCCCAAACACTGCTCCAGCCCTTACAGAAGCTCCAGAGCGGCCAGGTACAGCTCCGGCCATAGTGGTCAGGACAGCCTGGAGCGAATCAGTGACGTGCCAAATCAGAGCAATCAGAGCTCCGACAAAGGCAGAGACGAGCCTCTAGTCCAGACTGTCTGAGTCACTGTCTGCCTCACAGACGTGGGCTTGAATCATTTCAGATTAGGGGCCCTGCAATTAAACTCCCTGACACACATTTTTGCTATTTTCCTCCAACCCATCCCCACAGCCCTCCGTCAAAAACAAACTCTTCTCATTTCCCTCTCTCTCTCTCTCTCTCTCTCTCTCTCTCTCTCTCTCTCTCTCTCTCTCTCTCTCTCTCTCTCTCTCTCT
>JBBPDE010000006.1:14506959-14521673 GCA_037974605.1 Nannopetersius ansorgii
CCACCCCCCCCCCCCCCCCCCCCCCCCCCCCGACCCTGAATGCAGGAATAAGGGGTAGATAATGGATGGATGGATGGATGGAGAATGTGCTGAATATTGCACAAAAATAAGAGAATGTCTTATCTCAGATATTCGTATGAATTTTTCCACAAACATTTGAGAAACATTCGTTTCTGGTTATATTGCGATGGGAAGGGTCAGGTGACAACTTTTCCCTCACTGCTAATGAATAATTACTGTAAAATTGGCCCTACTTCCAAAGGAATGAATGTTCAGACTTAAGGCTTAATTAACGAATACATTTGTGTGAAAACCTCATGAAAGTGCTCTTCAAAAATACAAGTTTAAAATATGTAGTGTGTATATGTAGTGGTGTCTGGATGTGTTGGTATATTGGACCTTCTAAGGGATACTATACTAACATACCTGTTCATGCTCTGCAAGTCTGTAATACAGACAAGGACTGATGTTTCATTTGTTTTAAGTGGTCAGTGTATCTGCTTTTCCTTTTAAAATTGTGTTTCAAAGCAGTGGGTTTATTACAAATGCAGAAGACAAAAATCAGGTTCCTATCAATGAATCCTCAAAACTCATGTTTGTATGTTTGATAATCACATGACCAGTTTAATCTTCACATAAAATGAATTAATTTCTCTTTCAAGCCCAGTGTTTTCCACCTCATCTCCGTCATTTAAAGTTTTCTATTGTAGGTGTGTTTTGAGGGTTTTCCATTTTATTTTCGTCTTTGGTAAGTGACCATAAAACATTAACCGTAACATTCCACAGAAAAATGTTATTCTCTGATAAGACATTCCTGTTTTCAAACCCACACTGCATTACTGTAAAAAGAAATATGAGTGTCTAATAAGAGCTTAAAACCATTACACTCTAACAATGTCATTTAATTAAAAAAAAACTGAGAGAATGTCTTATCACAGCTATCTATGTGATTCTTTTTCCAAATATTTAAGAAACAACCAATTCTGGTTACTGCCCTTAACACTTCTGAATAATTAAAACTAGTTCTGTTTCTAAACAAGTGAATGTTCAGACTTAAGACTTAATAAACAAATATTGTATTGTTAAAAAATCATGAAAATCCCCCTGAAAACAGACACGTTTATCATATGTAGTGTGTTTGTCGTTGTGTCTAGGTGGGTATATTGTGCCTGCTAAGGGACTCTTACACTTACACGTGTGTGTCCATGCACTGCAAGCACACATCTCCTCAATTTACGAACACTTTGATGAGACAGTTTTCAAATCTACACTGCGTTATTACTGAAAGTAATTACTATATAACATTTCATTTAGAATGGTAATCTAATAATATAACACAGACATGGATGGATCTTTTGCTAAGTTTAAGTGGATATATCACTGTATTTAGAGGTGAGCGTATACCTGTTAAAACAATTTCCATTTGAAATAAGTTTGTATGTTTGGTACTCCAATGTAATCTTCAATGTGATACAGCATGAGCCACACATAAAATGAAACAATTCCTTCCCCAGTGTTTTTCAACCTCATCTCTGTCTGACGTTTTTATGTCGTGTCAATAACCATAGACAGTCTTTTAAAATCTTCTACTGTAAGTGTGTTTTGAGGGTTTTCCATTTTATGTTTGTCTTTGGTTACTGGCCATAAAACACAGATTCCACAGGAAAATGCTAAGAGTATTCTTTTACAGACAAAATGTCTAGAGCTGCCCAGTATGGCCAAGTCTTTAAACAAACTGAAATCCCCTTTGCAGGCTAGACTAGGCTAGACTAGGCCTTAAGGGTATGTGAGAGGCTGAGAAAGAAAGAAAGGGACAGTATTTATTCCTTGTGGAGTCTAAAGACACTGCTCAGTCTGGGGTGTTCATTTCCTGTTGGGCTCCAGTGTAGGTGAGAGGTGGGTGTTGTGTTTCCTGCCCACTGTTGAAGGCCTGGTGGAGTGGAGAGGGTGGGGGTGTTTAGGAACCATGTGAATCTCCTTCAGAGTTTTACGAGAGGAAAGATGTTACAAAAGGCCTGCATAATGGTTGCTTGAACTTTGTAGCTTTGGGGGCCTCTTGACTTTTTTTAATATGGTGATGAGTGATCCTCCCTTTCTTACATGATAATTCAGAGTTTTCAAGGAGAGTAGACAGAATGCGGTTGTTGCACAGTGAAACCCTGCATTAGTGAGGTGACTTTAGACGTCACACCAAAAACCATGGACCTCCAGTCTGAAGGGAACTTTCCCCTGTCTGTGCTAAAGTCTGTGCATGTGGGAAGGTTGTGCTTCTATAAGTAAATGTAGGTTAGGTCAACAATACAGCAGCTTCCGCCAGCTCACAGCCTTTGGCCTGATCCACAGCGCCATCTGTCGGCTCTGCGTGTTTTTCCCTTTGTGTGTCGGAGTTAAATCAGCGTTCCATTCTCTGCTTTCACCCTCTGTTCTATACCACTGAATATGTACAAAAAAGGATGTGGATTATGTGATTAGTGGCCAGTTTATCCCTACTAAAAGAATATAACCAGAATTCAGAGATTTTAAGCATTTTTTAATCTCTGCCACACATAGTTGTGGTATGCCGAAGCATCAAGCATTAAGAATGTCCTTTACTGAAAGCAAGGCCTAGCCTAAACACTGAAAAACAGGTGCGTCCCTATATTTTTGGCCATATGGTGTATTTCAAAGATGCCAGGCACCTTTTATATCAGGACTTCTTGATAAAGGTTTCATTACAGATATATCATTGCATAATTATAATATTTGACTAAGTTACTTGATGGTGTTCAGTATGAGTAATCAGAAAGAGCCCAGCTGAATAGTTAAAAAATATCATGACCACGTTTTAATAAGGCATACAAAATGGATGCAAAATGTGGCAGCAACTTAGTGTGAAAGACTTACCTGTTTATTATCACTGACTGTAATTTAATTTACATATCTAATTTGTGACAAGAACTCCATCATCTTTTCCCGTGCCTTATTAAGTTGTAGCCATGACTTGACCAACTTGGCTGTGGCTGTGACTTAACTCTCAACTTAATCATTTAATTCTCATGCAAACTAAGTTGTAGCCATGATTTAATTATCTTGTTCTTATATTTTACCAAGCCATAGCCACTGTCACAACTTACCTCAATTTGCTGAAAAACTAATGTCATAGTCTTCCCACTTAAGTATCTTGTTACCACGTCTTAGTAGGTTGTGACCATGCAATAGTAAGTTAATTTTATGAGGAAGCCATGTCACCAGTGGGGCTATGTAGAAAATAATGAAAGAAAAAACAAAATGTTCTAAAAGCCTCCGTCTCAAATGGCCAGTTACCACAGACAATCATTTTTGTGTTTCATTGCAGTAACTCCATCGACTCAAATCATGCTTAGAAGCCAACAGGCAGTTACTTCAGCATCTGTCCACTGAAGTATTTTTAAGATTTTCTTTCATTTTCTAGGAACAGGGAAACTTGTATTTTTACAATCGTCTGTGACATTTGACTGTATGCTACAAATGTAGTAGACTTTTTAACAAATCCTAGAATATTATTTAAGTGAGAGAAGACTGGTGGTGTGTACAGGGGCAGGTGGAGGTTTCTGGAGTGTTTTATTCTTCATTGTGTACAGTTTTTCTGACCACCCAAGTCTTCATCAAAGCACTGTACTGCAATTCCTTCCTTGCTGTTTCTCCTTCATACACCACTACTCCCAAACAAAGCATCTACAGTGAAAGGACCTGCTTGGTCCACAATCTTCCAGAATTCCCTCATGTGATTCTGCTGAATCCTAGTAGCAGCCTCAGAACTGTATAGCCCCAGACCACAGTCCAGTTTAACAGTAGTGTATACCAACTTAGCAATTCCATCACAGGGTGTTTCAGTTCAATAACTGTATGAGTACAAAGTGCACTTAAATAAGACTCTTCAAGCAGCTCTCTGAGCACTTTATGCCCTTTTTGGTAGTTGGTTTAAGCATTTGCTCAGCACTTATTATCATACAATAAATGTCCTCTTCAATGGCTCATTTAATTAAAATTAAAATCTTAGAATTTAATCTGGTCCTGCTTCTATCACATATTCATTGTGTCCACTAAGGTCATCAGGATTTGCTAAATGAAAACTTCTTTATACGTCCATATGCTTGACAGCCAACATTGTCAAACAATGGTATAAACAATGCATATGTACTCTCAAAGGTATAATATGGTCCACAAAATCCAATTATGTATCTTGTAAGATTTTTCCACAGAGCACATTTGTACATTGTAATGTTTTCAAATGAGAAAAATAAACATATTGTAGGCAACAACAATAACAATTCTCACTGCATAATCATTACACAATTGTTACACTTCGCTCTCATCAATAAAGAGAAGGTTCATTAAAAAGCCTTTCAAAGGATGATTCTAAAAATAATCGCAATATTGTTTTTAAGAATCACGAAAGTTCTTTAAAGAATCTTTATATTATGTTACAGGTTCTCCATACTCACGTCATTGACAGTTTTTCTGCAATATCTGGTAACACAATATCTGGTTGTGGAACCTATTTTCTAGAAGTGTCAGTATTCTCAGACAGTTAACAGTAAGATAGTTAATATGCAACTAGTGCAATTAGAACACCCTGAACAGAACACCGAGATCCATCAGACATACTTAAACTTAGAAGGCACTTTAAACCTCAATCATGGAGAATCCTTTTATTATTAGAAATTCAAAATAAGCTTCACGTCTACATGGCGAAGTAGGATTTGATTCGCTCTGCCTTTCCAAATGTTAATCACACACTATCTTGAGGTTTCTTAGCAACCTGAGCAACCTTTAAAACAATATGACTCTCTGTAGAGGGTCTGAACTGCGGGGACAGGGTGACAGAACACGAAGAGGAACTGCAGGTGACAAAAATACACAACCGGTTACTTGGAAGAACGTCAAGTTTAAACAAAACGAAAGAGTCTGAGGAAAAATAACTTTTAACCTTTCACTTCAAGGCCATTAAGCCCCGATAAAAGTGAAGGCAAAGTGCTTGACTGGATGGAACAAATGAAGATTGGTGAAGAAGAAGGTGTTGAACTTGACACTGTAAAACGACATCA
Organism: Nannopetersius ansorgii; assembly: GCA_037974605.1. Taxonomy (NCBI): domain Eukaryota; kingdom Metazoa; phylum Chordata; class Actinopteri; order Characiformes; family Alestidae; genus Nannopetersius; species Nannopetersius ansorgii. The sequence goes on from JBBPDE010000006.1 coordinate 14,512,026, forward strand.
GCTCGCTTATACTGCACTGTGAGTCTCAGTGCCAGCTCGTAAATGGTGGTTTATTCAGCTGAAGATTTGGAAACAGCACTAAATTAGATTTGCTCCATATAGTCCAGCGCTTTTACAAAGAAGGCAATGACTACTTAACCAGCTCTTTGGTCCCTCTCTTCACTTCACCATTGGAAAGAATGTGCTCATTTATCGACTGCCAAAGATACCAAGGATAAGCCCTAATAGCATTTCGTAAGCTGGGGGGGACACACTGACGTTGTGTGTTCCAGGGGGACACTGTGCACAGCACACAATCATTTTAGAGACATTCAAATAACATAAGTAGAACTAACTGGGAAAATAATTTTCTCTTCATCTGCTCTCTGTGAACACACAGCTGCTGTGAGTGCTCTTCACTCGTGTGGGTAGACGTTATCAGTGTGATTTCCTGCAGGGGCAGAAATCTGTGGATTTTGGCCAGCAGCCCTCTGTGCTTCACTGAGACATTTCATTAATATTCATCAGTTCTGCAGGCCTGACAAGTCAAACTGGACACAGTGAAACGAGACAGAAACATGAATAACGCTGCAGTGTAGCAACGAGAGTGTAGCGCAGGTCTGGAGAGCCACAGCACTGATTTAACTATTTCTGGATGCTGTATAATTATTTTAAATGACCAGAATCATGGACAAATTCATTTTCCTTGCTAATATGAAATAAAGCAAGGACAATAAAGCAAGGAAATATACTCCTCTGTCTACGTAGTCCACATCTGGAAACTATCCTACACAAAACAAATAAAAAAAGAAAGTGCATGCATAAAAGGATAAAGAAAATCGTCATATAAAAATGAATAGTGGTACATAAATGTATAAAGTGGACCTCATAAAAAAAAAACCAAAAGAACAATTACTCAAAACATTACATGCCCTTTAAAGAAAACAGCATGTCCTGAATTATATTTGAATTACTGTAATAGCAACCCACACCGATCAATGATAAAACCTATTTATTAATCTAATTTTTAATTCTGTTCACATTATTTTGGAAATGAAAGTGAGCGAGAACAAAATACACTTTTTTAGTTTGATCCCTTTAGGGTGGTTGACCAGCTTCGATTGTTGGCCTATGAAGTTTTACTGCCCTCTAGTGGAGAAACAGGTGTACTTCTTTCAATGTAAACCTTAGAAGCATGCCTTATTACTGGTATTCAGTGAAATGTGCAAACAGGAATATTTAGAAACGAACAGTCACTTTCCATTATTTCAGCTTTGTTCCGGTTGTAACAAATAATGTAAAAATAAAAGGTTTTATATATATTATGCTAAATGACACTGCTTAAATACATCTTGCTATTAAAGTAGAGAACATAAGGTGACTTACATCGAGTTTTAATACATTATGTAATCCATATAAAATAAGTTTTATAGTGACTTTTTTTGATCAGTTACAGTCCTTATTTGGCTTTGAGACAGTAGTCACATTCTTTTCCCTACAAACATCAACCACTGATTCACATAATGCAGTAATGAAGCATGTACTACACCACAAAGACTTTTTAGAGGTCTATTTATATTTTGTATTTACTTAAATAGCTAAAAAAAAAAAAAAAAAAGATGTATCTCTGTGTGCATTACACAGACTTTACATTAAAGGCATTACACAGCGTCTGTTGGGCAAACAGATGACATCCATGAGAGTATCTTAAAAAGCAAAAAGCAACAAATGTTCTTGTTCAGTCTGTCGAACATAAAGCATCAAAATGATTGTGAAGGTGAAGTTCAGCATGAGGCTAAATCTCCAGGTTAAACCACAGTTCTTCATCTATAACTTAAGAGCATAAAAGTCTGCTCCGGAGATGATTCTTCAGTTTTAGTGATTAAACACTGTTATTCCAATTTCCTACCGAATTGTCATTAGTAGAAATATTCCAGCAGCTTGTGCTCTAGCCATTTCGGTACAGAGAAAGCTTAGTAGCTGCTGAACACTGGCTTGTTGGTGAGACTGGACTGTTTTCCATCTCCTCCCTGACAGAGTTCACCGTTAAATGAACCCTGGGAATAGATGCTGCAGGAGCAGAACGACACCCACCAGCAGCAAACCACAAAGGAAAAGCACCAGCCAAACTGGAAGAGATCCTGGACAAAACAAAGACAAAAACCCATCTGCCATTACATTTTGGATATGACAAGAGTGCTTTGAAAAATGTATTTAACATTATGTGGAACATGCTAACTAGTAAAATAAACGAATGGATGAATGCCTCAAAAAGCAACAGCAACATTACATGGACAAAAATATTGGGACACCTGACCATTACACTTCCAGGAACTTTAAGGACATTGCATTCAAATACATATACTTTTTTTGGAGCTTCCATTCTTCTTGGAAGACTTTTCACAACATTTTGGAGTTTCTGTGGGAATTTGTGTCCCATTCATTCTGTACAGCATTAATGAGGTCAGGCACTGATGTTGGACGAGAAGGTCTGGCTCACAATCTCCATTCCAGTTCATCCCAAAGGTGTTGGGTGGGTCTGAGGTCAGGGCTCTGTGTGTGGGCCAGTCAAGTTTTTGACAGTTCTTTTTTATGGACTGCACTGGAACACAGTCATGCTTGAATAGAAAAGGTTCTTCCTGAAACTCTATCTACAAAGACAGAAGCATAACCTTGCCCTAAATGTCTTGTGTTGCTATAATACTAAGAATGCCTTGGAAAACCTTGAAAAACAGGTGTATCCCAATACTTTTGTCCATATAGAGTAAGAGGTTTCATCAGTGCTTCGAGATTTGCTTTTGTGATCTGTGCAGTCCACATTGCTAAATATTTGCCAAATACATCCAAATACCTCTTATCTGAACCATGTGAAAGCCACTTACTCCTGTTGTGCACTCCATGCAGTTGACAGCGACTGTCTACTGCCACACTCAACATGGCCACTTCATTGTCTCCCTTTAGAGGTTTGCTTTTGGGGGCATCAGGCAGGAAAGCCAGGTCTGTCACCACAATGCCATGAGATTCCTTTACGTAGTACAACTTCTGCAGGATTCAGAAGAAAAAATAGGAAGACATTAAAGGAATGTGCTACTCATTTCAATAACATGTCAATGGTGTGTAACTGAGTTACCTGCAGAGAGAAGGCTATATAGATGGCTACTGATCCTGTGATCGTGCCAAGGCCGAGAAACGTTCCGGAGTCACTTTAGAGCACACAACAGAACAAAAGGTCACAATAAACAAATGAGAACGCATCGCAATGACTAACAAACAGAAAGAAGAAAGACACACCTCACACCCAAACAAGAAATCACTTCATTGCCACATAGTTTAGTGAGCAACTGCAGAAAATTCTTCCCATCCCATTTGGTGAGGTAGCATGGCAGCGGTTTGCGTTCTCGCTTATAGGGAATTTGAACAGTATAAAGTCTTAATGCGTCTTTTTGGTCCTCGACCTTAGCAAACCTAAAAGTAAACACCAAAAACAAAGACATTTTGAGTGACAACGTCATTCTTCAATTGATTTAATCTCTACATGCAGCAACAGTAATATACGAATGATAACTCGTATACTCACAAAACCTCCTGACACACATACAACAGAAATTCAATTACCAACTGCCATCTATTAAGCATGCTTTTCTTGAACTTCTTTCATTAAGTACAGCAATAATGATGAAACTGTCATCTGTGGTAATCAACGATACAATACAGATGTGACAGACGGGGTCCCCTTGCCATTCACATTTTAGTGCTTTCCATTCTCCCAACACAACGAATGCCACTAATCAGCTAATTAACAAGTCTTCCTTGGGCTGCAGCGTGTGTGCATCAGAGCATGGAAACATGGAAAACACAACATAATCAGAGCAAAGGGGCCTTCAAGACCAGGGCTAGAAAACACTGACTATTATTTCTTGAACACCTTGTATATGACTACATAATTTGTTGAGTAGCTTACCGACACGACTGATAGCGATACATCTTCTCTGTGATGTTCGGCATGTTTACATGCCAGCATAAACCCAGCGCCAGCTGATCACCACGCCAAACGCTGCATGTAAAATCTCGCCCTACTGTCACAATGTGCTGAGAACCACAGAGAAACACGGTGTTATTTACCTGTCTGTGTTGCACAATGTTATTGTAAAGTATAAAAGGTATTATCATTTATGAAAAACACAGAGCCTGTGAACGTGACATCATTACCATATCAATACCTTATTATCAGGGCTGATGTCTAAATCCTCTATTTCATCTTTGTGAGCTTTGAAGTTCAACTTCTCCTTCAAGGAGGGATACTGAAAAAGGAGTAAAGGAAAGGTGTTAATATGCAGCTGTGAGAGCAGGCAATCAGCTGAAGTGACTCAGGGCTTGTCTGAACATGCTCACCTCCCACGCTCGGAGAAAACCGTCAGCTCCTCCCGTCAGCAGCAGCTTCAGGTCAGAGCTGAAGCGCACACACTTCTGAACCGGGTCCTGAGGGCTGAGGTCCGACTGAACCACTCCGACATCCTCCATAAGGATCTGAAGCGACTCGTCCTTCATCTGGGACACATCCCCACCTCCATTCTGGCCTTTCCCCCCTCGCCTTCTAGCACCTCCCTTCTCACCAGCTCCTGCCGTGTCAATATCGAGAGCCAATTCAATATCTGAGAGGCATACTCCTTTAATCAGCCATTAGTAAGCTCATAATAGTGCATCCTAATAAAGTAAAAATCAAAATAATCCGCTAACAATATTCAAGCTGTCAGGTAAACACCATGTTTATGAGATCCTAGCCCTTTTTATGTGCTGAATAACCTGAACATAATATTACTAATTCAAACTAATATTAAGGCAACATATTCAAAGATGGCCACAAGCCATTGTGGCAGTCTACAGTTGTAGCCCACTTGGACCGCAGCCTAGACTTTTGAGCATTGCTTTGGAAAGACAGAATGTGTCAGATTAAATGATTTACATGTGCTGAATTTCTTAAAAAGACAAAAACACTCAGGTTATGCAGCGCAAGTAAATCACTTAATCTGACACATTCAGTCTTTCCAAAGCAACATTTGTAGACTGCAACAACAGCTTGTGAAAGGCTGATCTTTAGTTGATTTCTAAACTGAATGCAGCATATGTAATGAACCTGCTTCTAAAAATTGTGTACAGTATTTAAATACAGTAAAATGATTGCTTTGCCAACAGTACATCACATTAATATCAGTGTTACCATGCAATCACGGGTTTTCTCTATTAAATTTCACAGTATCTCCTTTAAGATGATGTGACAATATATATAAATAAACACGTAATGTGCACCGGTTTAGTTTTCCAGCTTGCTTCTACTTACCATCTTTTGCAGAGGCTGCTCGTCCCTCTTTAGGTGCACGCTGTCTAAAGCGCATCAAACTACAGTTGCCATCTTGTCCTGCAGCAATCACATCTCCCCCAAGTGCCATGTTCATGGTGGCGCATGTCCCTGTGTCGTGAGAGTGCAGCAGAGTGGCATTGTGCTGACTGCCAACCAGCTCTAAACTCAGGAAATGCTGAGACCAAAATTCAAGAGTACATCATCATTAGCATGTTTGATTATGACTGAGCTTAATAAAACATTGCTCTATTGCTACACTGAATCATTTTCATCATCCACGAGTAACAGTTACACAACCATGCAGGATACATATGAAAACATACTGAATGTGCTGTTGTGTATGTAACAAAAAGTATTCAGATACTTGCCACTCCATTTTTAATTCCTGTCTTGGATGCTCCACCACCCCCAGCAGTAAGGATGAGTCCAGTTTTGGGGTCAATTTTAACAGTGTAGAGAGGGAAGGGGGCACGATACAAGTCTGGTACTTTTCGCTTGCCCATGTTTCCCTGTAGTGGACTATCACAGTAAACTTCTACCCCCAAAAAATCAAAATATGAAATAGATTAACGTAAAACCAAACCGAGTAATAGTAAATAGTGTCACAAGTTTCTCAAATGCATTATAGCCTATTGGAGATCATGGCCAACTGTCTTTGGTCACAGTCAGCGAATGTTATCTTCCTTAAAAACACTGAGCTGCAATGCATCAGATTTGACTACGAACATAAACTATTCTATTGAGCTACATTTTTCAAACTTTTAGGATGTAAACAAAAATAATTCAGGCACTTTCCTGTGATGTAAATAATTCTGATTCTGGTTGCATAAAAGGGGTTTACTGTCATTCATTTAATTATGCTTTCATTTTAAAATGTGGAATTGGAATTTAATATCAGTTGACTTCATTTGAATGGCATTTAATCACAATAACAGCAACAGTTCATAACTTGTTAATGTGCTTGAATCAGTTTTAGTGTGCAGAAAACAGATTTAGCTCTCGCAAGTTTTGTCTAGGCAGCCTGGACTGTAGAAGGTATTCAGCAGTGTAGCACTGATCACTGTGGATTGCCCCTTTGCACCTCAATCAGCCTATGTTGCACAGTCAAGCCCAACACCAATAACAACCAGGATATGTACTCCTAACTACCATCTGTGTCATTAATTCACTTAACTTTAAGTTCCTTATCTATGGTACTGACAGCCTGTGTCAGATTAAATGATTTACACGTGGACAGTTTGTCGAAAAGACAAAGACACTTGGACTTTAACCCAGGAAATCGTGATATTTAGCACAAGTTAATCTGGCACCTTCTGTCTTTCCAATACAACATTAGAAAAGCTCAGCTGCATTTGCAAACTGTTACAATAGCTTGTAGATAAATTACAGATAAGTTACTTATCTATAATATTTATACCCCAGTATTTCATAGCGTATTTCGCTGAATTTTTTTTTCTACAGATTTTATACTTTACATTATACATTGCAGAGTGTGCGTGCCTTTAAAGTCATAACATAAGCAATCAATGCATTTTCTGATTCTGATATTGAAGTAGTCTGATTGCTAGCTGGCTAAAGTCAGCTGTGACTGACAGTTCTGCCCAGTTTATTGCTTCATTTAATCTTAGACAAACGTGGAGAGCTAAAAAAAATAACATTTTCACGATTCACTTTAAGATTTGCAGATCTCTAATGTAGCAAAGCTGCTGACCTTATCTGTCAAAGCTGCAGCTACTGACTAGTGTAAGAGAAAAGCTGCTAGCTAACCTACAGTAGTTTAAATCCTGGCAGAATGACTGCAGCAGATATCCTGGCTCTCTGCCTCTAGCTGCTTTTGTGAATTCACTTCATAACCTTTGCTACAAGAAGTTAAACACTCGACACCCGTCTAATGCTACAAATTAAACCATTAAAACGTGCTAACTTCCTTACCTACACGTCAGCAGCTCATCCTTTGCGCATGCTCGTCTGAACTCGGCTACTACCGGCTTATACCGTATTTTGTGTAATAAACCCGCAGCAGAATGGCTGTCAAATACCCAGTGGCGCATCTAGACAAAAATTCCAGGGGTGGCCACGGGGGCCACAACAAATCTTAGGGTGGTATACCAAACAACAATCCATAATCAAATTTAATACTAATATTGATTCTGATAAATCTATATCCATTCAATCGTCTGCAAATTGACAGAGCATAATCAGTATTAGTTGTTAGCTTACTTAAACCTTCCCGCTTAGCAATAAAAGCTTAATGAGAAACGTTGGGTTTTAAGAATTAACTGAATATATGCATGTATTTCTATCGAAAATTCATGATTGTGTGACATACATACCAGCTATAAGTTTTGAAAACACAAGCCTCATTCAAATCTTTAGCTGCGTCAAAGGGAGGGGGAGTGGGGTGGATGCTATAAGGGCAGCAGGAGCAACATCGCTGTATCTTGCTACAGTTGCCACCACTGGCCACCACATCGTGGCACCTCTGCAAATAACCTATAATAGCTGGGCCATATTTTAAATCTGTCAGCCAAAGCAGTACAGTACTAACATTTCATCGGTGTGTCTAATTCGTATTTCAATGCATGTGACTAACTGTAGCTTATATTTTTTTTTAGTAAACGCATATTCTGGTGGACTAGTGGTTAGGGAGCTGCCCTCATCAGAAGGCTGTAGGTTTGAATCCCAGGTCTGCTACTGGTGCCACTGAGGTACTCATGAGCAAGGTAAAGTCCCCACACACTGCTCTCCAGATGCTGCATTGCTGGCAGCCCACAGCTTCACTTGGTAAATGGGTTAAACGCAGAAAGAATTTCTCATTGTTCACACTGTGTGCTGGCTGTGGTGTGTTTACACGTGAGGGGCCACTTTACTTCAATATAGGACACAGTACAGTTTCAGAGTGACATTTAGTGCATTTTACAAACTTTTTTACAAGCCCCTCTCTGAATAATGTCAAATATAACCATGATTTATGAGGTAGTTTTACGTTGCCTGTTGTTTTCTGTGAGGTTCTAGGAACCCTTTTGTCCTGTTTGCAGTTTGCCCTGTTTAGTGTTTTGATTTATTTTTTTCTTAGCGACGTGAAGCTACTAGTCAGTGTCAGTGTTGTCAAAAGTCTATATGCCACTCTCTCCATGTCCTAATCTAAAATCCACGGAAGCAAAATCAATAGCAAGCATATCAATAAACAGGAGTGAATGACAGATCAGCAGACAGATTTATCAGCTCTAAGAGCGGCTTGGGGTGAGGTCATGATGTCACTGTCATGACTGAGTATGGGCCGATGTGCTTCCAGAACTGCAGGGGGAGGATGATGTGATGTCGATGTGTTTGTTGCTTTATAAAGGCCAGCACTACAGTCATTGATTACTAGGTCATTACAGGGTTTCAGTGGAATAATCAATAAGTGCCAGGGGTAGTGACAGTGGAAGCATCCGGTCTCAGACGCTGTGTGTTTGTTTGTGTGCGTGTGTTTTAATCAGTAATCACACATATGACGTATGAACTGAGCACAAAAACTGACATTCCTAGTAGTGTTCCTGACTCAAGCATGCACAACAACAATTTGCAATGAGGTACAAAATTACAGCACTTACAGCAGTTATACAATTTGGGGTAATCCTCTTGCTGGGCTGCCATAATGTTCCACTGCAGGTGAAGAGTATAAATAAAAACTAGGTGCTCATATATAAATACACATAGAGTGATGTGTAAAGGTCTCAGGCTGTTAGGTGGCCAGTAGTGTATTTTTCACGTCCTTCTAAAATTCCAGTTCTAGAGTTTCTTTGTTAACTAAAACAAAGTCCCTTATAATACTAATATACGCATAATTATGACGGACCAGCCAGAGCTCATCACATACACTATATGGACAAAAGTCTCTTCCTTTACACCAACAGGGACTTTACTGATATTGCATTCAAATACATAGACCTTAATATCAAGGTTTTCCCCCTTTGCAGCTATTAGAGCTTTCGCTCTTCTTAGAAGGCTTTCCACAAGATTTTGGAGTTTCAGTGTGAATTTGTGCCTATTCATTTTGTAGAGCATTTATGAGGTCAAACATTGATATTAGCTGGAGGCCCAGGTCTAGTTCACCCCAAAGGTGTTGGTTTTTTTTTTTAGATTAGATTCAATTTATTGTCATTACATATGTACAAGTACAAGGCAACGAAATGCAGTTTAGGTCTATCCAGAAGTGCAATAAACAGCAATTACAGGATAAAGGTATTCGTTATAAGTGCACGTAAGGTTATATGTACAAGAAGAAACTGGATGATATTTACAGATGGATGTACAGTGATATGAAC
>JBBPDE010000006.1:14521773-14535274 GCA_037974605.1 Nannopetersius ansorgii
TGTGTGTGTGTGTGTGTGTGTGTGTGTGTGTGTGTGTGTGTGTGTGTGTGTGTGTGTGTGTGTGTGTGTGAAAAAGAAAGTAAGAAACGATTGAGATGACAGAAAATAAGGGTGCGGTTTGAGCAACAGAAAATGACAGAACAAAAGAAAGAATGGATAAAAAAAAGAAAGGGATGTGGAAAAGAAAAAAAGATCAAAACAATGCAAACAACAGAGACGTATAGATAAAGTAGGAAAGAAACGAAAAGAAATAGCAGAGAACGAGCAAGACAGGGAGAGAGAGAGAAAGAAAGACTGAGACAGAAAGATTTGTTTTTACCAGCTGTTAACAGCAAATTTGCTGTAAAGAAAGTTGTGTAATTGAAGGCCGCCTGTGTAGCAGCAGCCTCTGACTTTACAGCAGCTGCTGACTCGCCCTGCGCCCTTGCTCCTCTCCTCACCAGGGCCTGCGAAAAGAGAGGGGTGTGAAGTAGAGGGGGAGGAGGAGGAGAGCGGGGGAAAGAGGGGGACGGGCTTGGATATAGAAAGTGTCGAGAAAGAGAGAGAGAGAGAGAGAGAGAGAGAGAGAGAGAGAGAGAGAGAGAGAGAGAGCGTGCAGTATGCTGTAGGGTTTGGAGAGGAAGAGCTTGGTTATGAAGGAAGCTCTCTTCCAAAAACATGCCACAGCACCAAGCTTCAGCTCCCAGTCTGCAGTGAACCGTGACTTTTATTGGTGAACGCGGGAGCACTTCCGAATAATAGAGCACAGGGCGGATTTGTGGATCTGTGCATCGCGTTTTTGTGCGTCTTTCCTGCGGATGGATTTTCCCCAGCAGCTGGAATTTATGATTTCTAATCACAGCTTCTCGGACGACACGAGAAGCTGAATGGAGGATCTGGACGGACCCACTCCGGAGAGCCTGAGACGACCCTTGTGACACCGGTCCACGTTTCCAGCGGAGGTGTTTTTTTTTTATATATATATCTTTGGTGATTTTCATGTTCCATAGTAAAAATATTGTGCCACGGAGGACCGAGCCTTCACGGGGTCTTTTTTACACGACCAGCGCCTGAAACAAGATGTGTTCCACATGCTGCTGGATCACATGACAGACCGAAAGTGCTCGCTTTCATAAGGTGTTTGCCCCACACCAGCAGAACCTCTGTCTGAAGGCTCTCTGCTGTGATGGAAGCGCAACATGTATTTCCTGTACGCGTCCCCCCCTTCTCTCGTTTTCCACTCAGCACTGCTGTGTAATGGACGGGCGAGGAGGAGAAGATGAACGCCAACAAGTGAGAGGTCCCCTCGGTCGTGTGGAGAGCAGGGGGAGACAGGAGATCTAGAACGGGAGAACAGGCCCTGTCAGCCCTTTGATGAGTCGGAACATCTACGCCAGGGCTGCAGCTGTGAGAGCCTTTCAGGCGATTCCCTGCTTAATCGCCGTTTTACCGGCCACCTGTGTGTGTGTGTTTATGTGTGTGTGATTTTCCGTCTCCATTAATTCGTCTCATCGCTTCCTTGGTGGGTCCTGTGTTCATTGTCCATGCGAGACTGGGTCTCCATGGAAACCTGGAGTGGACGGTGCTGGCCACCTCGCCTGCATCCTGGCCAGGAGGTGCAGAGAATGACACACATGTAAGCAGCCATGCACTTAGGGACATATTTTACTTCAGCTAACATTTTCTTTGTATGCTTTTTTTGTATGCTCCTGCGCCCACTGCAGCCGAGCACACTCCTTCAACAGTCCTGACAGCAAAGGTGTGGAGCAAGGTGTTAGTCCAGCACAGGCAATGTTAAGCCTTCATCGTTTCTAATGGATGGTTATATGTGCACAAGCTGCTGGTGTACAAGGAAGATTTGGCTTGATGTGACAAACTGCAAAGCATGACGGTCAGGAGACCGCACTGAGCCATCAGATGTACCCCTCAGGTCAAAATCTTGTTTGATGTGAGGAAATAAGTGGGTACCAGACAAGCAAGCACAATGTACTGATAGGAGAACCACTTCTATAAAGAGCTGCCAAATATATACAAGTATTATTTTTGTCTTTCTTCTAATAAGCCGGCAGCTCCTCAAAATGCCTCGGAACCGGGCCTTCTCTGAGCCAGAGTATTCTGCTGAGTACTCGGCGGACTGCTCCGTCACGCTGCCATCTGACCCCGGGCAGGCAGTTGGGCGCACCCATGAGGTGACTGTACGCAGCTCGGGCTGCTGCCTGTGTCTGCCCCGCTTCATGCGCCTCACCTTTGCCCCAGACTCTCTGGAGAACCTCTACCAGACCTATTTCCGCCGACAGCGACACGAAACCTTGCTGGTGCTGGTGGTTTTCGCGGCCCTCTTCGACTGCTACGTAATTGTGATGTGCACTGTGGTCTACACTAGTGACAAGCTGGCAGCTGTGGCGGTGGCGTCCGTGGGACTGGCTGCTGATGTCTTACTCTACCTGCTGTGCCGCTACGGCCTGCTGCCTGAGCGCATCTCCCGCAGGCTGGTGCCCTACGCCCTCTGGGTGCTCATAGCTGCCCAGATCTTCTGTTACCTGGGACTGAACTTTGCCCGCTTCCACCAGGCCAGTGACACGGTGGGCTGGCAGGCCTTCTTCAGCTTCTCCTTCTTTTTGACACTGCCACTGCGGCTGACACCCATAGTGCTCATCACAACAGTGTCCTGTGGGGTGCATACCTTGGTGTTGGGGGTTACTATTGCTCAGCAGCAACAAGAAGACATCCAGGGAGCTGCTCTTGGAAGACAGGTTAGAGGGCTGGGGATAAAATGAGTCACAGAGGGAAGCAATAATACTTATCTTCATCACCTTTATTTACAAAGAGCTTTTTATTTTAGTTATAAAACTCATTCTGCTTTGCACTGGGAAATAAGTAAAATGCTGGAAATATAAAATACAGTAATCTATGAAATAACAGCACAATTAAAAAAAGATTAATAATCCTGGCATTCAATAAATATGTTAAGATAGGTGTGTTTGACCATGGAATTGACAAAACCATGCAAGGCTTTGGCTTGCTGGGACTGAAGGTTAATAGAAGGATAAGGAATATTACATCATGGAAGTTCAAAATTTTGGACCAGTATAGGGTTAAAAAATAAACATTCGTTTTATTTTCCCAGTCTGTGGTGTTTTCATCCTCATATGCACTCCTCCTCTTAGTCATTTAATGTTAACTGGAAAGACCTCTAAGGTAATGTTTCTCAGTAGCCTGAGAAAGCCCATCTTTGTTCTAACTTTAAGATGCTAAAGGAACATCAAGCATTAAGATCATAAAGACTTCTTTATCTCTTTCTCAAGTTTCCTCAAAGGAAGTCAGCTGTATTCATCACATACAAGCCCTCAAGGGGCTTATGACCAAAGTCTGATTCAACTAGTGACAGAGCTTCAGAAAATAAAAGCTTATGTTTTTTTTGGTCTAAAAACAAACTCTCTGGAGAGACTGCTACAAAGAAATGATATTTAAGCTGCAGTGGTGATTTTCTTAAAGGTTGGCTTTACATAATGGCAATTAAGAGCAGATGTAACTACTGAAGGAGAATCTGTGTATTTATTTATTATTATTATTATTATTATTATTATTATTATTATTATTATTATTATTATTATTATTATCAATTAACACATTAAGCTTTTCTTACACCATATCTGCAGTTACAATTTAGTTAATTGAAACGTTCTGTATAAACTATGACCATTTTATTCAAGATTTCAGATTTTTGTTTTTATTCTTTCTCACACCTTTATTACATTCCTATTTAATTAAACTCTGCTTGGAGGACCAGGAATATACAATATTAAAATATTTGCATTGAAAACTGCAGCACAGAATACTGTATGCTTCCAAACAACAAAGTATCTAGTGTGTTTCATGGGAGAAGTTTCCTTTAAGACAAAAGTAAAGCATCTTATAACACAGAAGTTCCTTTAATTATTAATGAATGATCAATCTCTTGGACATTAATTAACTGGTTGCTAAATTACACAGTTGCTAGCCTGGCAATCTTTTAGTTGAGAGATGCAGCCTAAGGGCCACCAATCTAAATGAAACGATTTTCATCAACTTCTCAAAGTCTAATGATACTGATAATTATTTTGGATGACTCGATGTAGACTGAATGTTACAGTTGCCTATTTGTAGTGTTTCTGCATCATTCTTCAGGTGAGATGTATTACTATACAGAGGCTATATCATCTGGATCATTACGTATTAGTATACAGGGACTGCATTATTATGCACTGCATCATAATGTTTTGAAGTATACCTTAAAAATGAATTTTATATATTTTTTTATATATTTTGACTCTTCAAGGCAAATGAAACATACAGCACACTGAAATTCAAAGACAGTCTGTATGCTTTCATTGCAGAAATGTATTGTTGTATCAAAAATAATTTAATTGGTATACATTGTTGAGGTTGTATTTTGGTATTACCTGTGGTATTTGCCTGTGCTGGTGTGGTAGCGGGGTGGTGGGCTAGATAACACAGGCAGGTGGGTGTTGGTCTCCCAGGGTCCTAACTCAGCAGGACTGTTTTTGGTGCATCCTCAAGAGACTTGGCACAACATAAAAACAGATTACAGTGCAGTGCAGTCTGGAGATGGAGTATTTAGACACATTAAGGCATTTTTGGCTTTTTAAAAGCAACTTTGTTGACCTTGATTTCATGGGATACTAACATTCATTCTAAAATGAAATTCCTTAAAAGCTTATCAAATATTTCTTGTCTTTTCAATAAGCAAATGAAGGCTGTTTATTTCTGTGTAAAGACAATAATGATGACTTTGGGTCTTCTAGTAGTTGACGGTTACATTGGGTTTTGGGTGTGTCTGAGCATATGTTGACTTTTGTACAAGAGATTGGAAAGCTAATAATGTCTAACTCTTTTCTTTAGCTACTGGCCAACATCCTGATCTACCTGTGCGCCATCACAGTAGGTGTCATGTCATATTACATGGCTGACCGTAAACACCGTAAGGCCTTTCTGGAGGCCAGGCAATCTCTGGAGGTGAAGCTGAACTTGGAGGAGCAGAGCCAGCAGCAGGTAAGCTAGAGAAGATACCACACATTACAGCAGACAGAATGGCCTTTTTGAATGGCAGCTTTATCGGTGTTGCCCAGTGGAATTTCTTTATGAGCCCTCTCTAGTTCTGTGTTGATGATACTGATAGGAGCTGTGTGCACAGAATTATGTAGTTATTGTCAGAATTGAATGATAAGGATGCAGTTCTATCAGAATTATGTTGGTATCTGCTGAAAAAAATCAGGAAGATACCCACATTTTGCTGGAATATTAAACCATTTGACAATGTATGTATTATGCCCTAGAAAGAATGTTTCGGTGCTGCTGGAATACTGTGAAATACATTCTCTTCATTGAACCCATTCAACAAGTGAAGCAGTCGGTTGCCACTGAACAGTAGGCATGTGGGGACCAGTGTATGGGGATGGTACCTTGTTTAAGAGAACCTCAGTGGGGACACTAGCAGTTCTGGGATGTGAACCCACGATATTCTGATAGCAGGGGCCAACTCCACCTGGCCATCAGCTGCCCTGCAAAGCTTCTTTTTGTGGTGAGATATCTGGTCATCTGGGTTCTCCGCATTTCACTGCAATGGAAGTGGATCAAGTACAAGATTCTACATTACTAGATCACGGTTTTCAATATTACTATATGTCACGTTTCCCCTGATCTCCAAGGCAATGAGGGCTGGCGCATGTGCAGACTTCCATTGTAGTAACTTTTATTTACAAAACCCAAAATAGGCACGAGGGCCTAACAGAACTCAGAGCAAGAACAAAAGGAGACAGGAGCACATAACCACACAAGAATGAGGGTGGACCAACAACTAAGGTCAACCACAATCAAACTTAAATACATAAAACAAAACTCTACAACTCAATAAGAACACAAAGCTTCTTTCCCTGAGCAGACCGACCAGCTGAAACACAGAACAAACTCAAGCTCAGGATTTCACAATATACGTTCCAAAAACAAAACAGAACAAAGGACTGAAAAAAGGAGACCTCTACCAGCCGCTGACGGGACATGGCACTATATCAGTGCATTGCTGATTATAGCATTTAGAAATTGTAGATTTGATGGCCTGTCTGCATTTTATTACACATGAGGGAAAAATAACAGTAAGCAATTGTGTGCACATATTATTCTTGTGTGCACATATCAGTCAGTGTGAGGCTAATAGGTTATTTCTTACTGTTTCTGTAATACTTTAGCATGTTCTTTTGCATGATATGTTCCACTGAATGTGCACCAAATCAGTCAATTTAGCATGAACAAATTGCCCTCTGTCCTTTACACCATTTTGTGGCACTATTAACTCACAAACTCGCAGCATATGACTCACTGGGAGCAACAAGTTGGCCCTTGTTCGAAACTCACAACATGTATTCATATCAACAGGCACAGGGAAGAAACTTTAAAGTCATGAGGCTCAGGCGAAGACAAAGGACAGGACAGGGTGGGATTTTCAAGTAATTTAGCTGCCTCACATAGCACCTGTCTGATATTATTAGTTACATAACATGTTGCTTTCGCTCGTGTTGCTTGCTCTGGTGCTGTGTGTAGGCTGAGTGGTGTTGGTTGTCAAGAGTGACTGACACAGTGTAATATTTGTGGATATTTGGAGTGATAGGTCATCAGAAATGCAGGAAGGATTTGATGTACAGCTCTGATGATCCTGAGCGTGTCTGAGGATCAAGAGTGTCTGAGATGAGTAGTGAAACTCATTGGGCAAAGCAAATGTCTTGCTCTAGAGGTACAGCATGTGTTAGCTGAACTGTGAGTCATGTGCTCTCCTGCCTGTTCTGGTGTTGTGACTGAGTGTGTGCATGCATGTGTGCGTGTGTGTCTTTGTGTCTGTGTGCCTGTGTGCGTGTGTGCCTTTTCGTACATTGGACATGTGTGCGCACTGTTATGACTGTGCACTCTGTGTATGTGTGTTTACAGAGTCAGCAGTCAATTCCTCCCCCTCTCCGGTCTCACAGCTGTGGCCACTGGGCATTCTTGATTGCTGCTATATATGGAGCAGACAGTTGCTGCTAGCGATAGAAGGGGGGCATGGAGGGTAGGAGGCGATAAGGATGGGATGTAAGAAGCGTGCATAGTTAGGAGTGTGTGTGTGTGTGTGTCTGTGTGTGTGTGTGTGTGTATAGGAGAGAGAGAGAGAAAGAGCAAGGACTGATAACAGGAGAAACTCCCTGAATACTAATGGAGAAACAAGGGCTGCTGGGAGACAGGGCCTGCCAGCCAATCAAGGATCATTCGGCTGCTGCAGGTTACCATGGCGACCAGCCTCCTGAGACGATGTTAGCTGTAATCACACTGCCGACTGTCTCCTCTTGATTTTTTCTGCCCTTTATTTCCCTTTTATGGCCATATTCAAAGTTGAATTTACAGACCTATTGTGCAGTCTGCCCCCTTACTTTATTCATATACGGTAGTGTATGGGATGAGTGTGTGTGTGGGTTGAGGAGGCGGAGTGTCCTGATTACCGTTTTTTGTCCTATTACAGTAATTCCTCTAGTTAGGGCATTTCAGGTTTCAGAGCAGCTTTTAGAGTGGCCTCTCACTTGAGAATAGACATAACCAAACATACATCAGGGTCCATTATTAAACCTACTGTAGGTGCAGTAGTTCTTGTTTACGTCGCAATGCAAGAAATGTAGCAATGTGCAGCATGGAGAACAAAGCAATAAGCCACAAGAAGCTGTGCATTATAATAGTTTTGTCACATTTTATCACAATGTGGAGGGCTTGAAATCCCCTTTTTCATGATTATATCACTGTATTGCAGCAACAAGTGAATTGTTGCTTTCAGAAAACAGCAGATAGTGTATGATGCAAAGCATTCATTTGATAAGGTGACAGCACTAGCACCAAGCTATGTCATTTTTCTCATGCCAGGATGCACAACTTAGACATTAAAATACTGGGTCTATCCCCCAAATATATCTAACCAGACACAACTTAGCTGCCGTACACAATCCCAAACAGGACACTATGTGATGTCTGAACCTATATAGGGGGTAAGGAGCCTTGGTCTGGGTTTACTGCCATTTAAGGAAGATGTCAGTAAAACATGGGCATTTGAAGCTTAATTGCATTTAAATAATACTTTTTCTACGTTTATGTATAGCAGGTTTGCAGTGAACTATAGACTGAGAGCTTAAAGTGCTGAGTGCTTTTGGCCTCTTAGTATAATGATCAAACAAGTTCTAGATTTAATAAAAAGCCCCTCAGTTTAAACAAAACAAGGTTCTTACTTCATCAATCAGTTCACTTGGTGGTCAGTGAAAGCAACATAACAGTGCTTTTTAGTGTTTTAGGACATTAATAAAAAGTTGATCATAGGTGTGTATATCAAGTATTTTATGTCTTTGAACACAGACAGCATAGCCATTCAGATGTTTAGACCAGAACTATCAAATTCTTTTATGAACATGTTATGAATTATGTTGTATAATGTGAGTGCATTGAAAACCAAATAACACTGAATTAAACTGTTAGCATTGTGAATCAATTCAAACCATGTGCTCAGTGTATTATTACATTTGGAAGATCATACTTGAAGGTTTTATGTATGTACTATCTCAGAGATAGGTGTGCTTCAGGATCTGAGCCACTCTTATTCAAGCAGAGTGTCTGAAAGACACATTGAAGGCTACAAGTTATTACAATGTCCTCACACGTTCCTTTATTCCCTGCTTTGTTCTGCCACTCTTACAATGTCACTCTGCACACAGGAGCGTCTCCTGCTGTCCATTCTGCCCAAGCACATAGCAGATGAGATGCTCCAGGACATGAAAAAGGAGGCCAGTCAAAAGGAGATGCAGCAGTTCAACACCATGTACATGTATCGCCATGAGAATGTCAGGTAAGTCACTAGCAATACTCAGGGTGTCTGCGGGGTTTTAAAAAGTATTAAAAAGTGATAAATCAAAATTGCCAAATTGAAGGCCATTAAAAGTGTTACATTTTGTTTTTGCTGTATTATTTTAAAAAAAAAAAAAGGTAATATTTTTTCAGACTACGAGGTTTCCGATTTTGAGTGAACAGCCTACAGGCTACAAGCTGCGTCCTGACAGATTTTTTTTTGCTTTAATGCATGAGTCCAAACTTTGTACACTATGTTTGATGCTGACGTCATATTCAGTGGTGGTTCGACAACCGGGTAGTCAACTGGCTTATGTCCAGACAACCATCAGCGTTTTCTGACAGCTGGGTGAAAGACCCTGCGTTTAAGGACTGGCTCTAGCCTGTTGTAGGGAATAACCGTCCGGCTTATTGTTCTGTATGTAAAAAAAACATCAGTGTCGACTGGATGGGAGCTAACGCACTTCGGTCGCATATACAATCCACTAAACATAAAAATGGAATGCACGGCTGGCGAGAGCAGTTAACTCTGCCACTCTCAACTTTCTGTGCTGCTGCGCCAGTTTGTTGGAACTATGTTTTCGTTGCACATTTTATGTAGTTTTATTTTTACTCACGAAGTGAAATAAATGTGCAGTATGTGGTTCAACATCAGTGAGTCCGTAAATCTGTTCTGTTGTACAGTGTTATATGTCATAATCTGCGTAAACGTTAGAAAGGTCGTTGATTAACACTTGCAACTCTGTGGTTTAAAAAAAAATCCAAAGGTAGTAAAAAAGGTATTAAAAGGTATTAAATTTAACTTAAGGATTGCTGCATATACCCTGAATACTGAACCGACAGTTACAAAGTGCAAAGGCATAATGTGTTCTGAATAAAAGTGCCTCAGTCTGATGACGTTTTGTTTGGGTTGGTTCTGTTGCAGTATTCTGTTTGCTGACATCGTGGGCTTCACTCAACTCTCCTCTTCCTGTAGTGCACAGGAGCTAGTCAAGCTGCTTAATGAGCTGTTTGCTCGCTTTGACAAGCTGGCTGCTGTGAGTACACAGAAATCTAAAGAAATCTATGTGTATCTGCTTTGCGTCATTCACACACATGTCCAGTGCAATTGGGAGAGGGTGAATCTTGTAATCTTGCAGCAAAAGTCCAGGATCTTTATCACAAACTAACATAACTTTATTTGAATGTTTATTTGGTTATACATGTTCTATTTGAATATTCCTTATAATTGTTATATTTGAATGTTTATTCATTTACAAAGTGATCTGTTGAGAAATCTATATATGTGGGCAGAATTCAGGTCAAAATTAGGGATGCACCGAATATTCGGCCACCGAAATTTGTTTTAACGCAACCAAAACATTGATGATGCAATCAACAACCGCAGACTGCATGTGCCAGATTGGATTACAGTCAACGTGTCTGCTGTGTGGGCGCATTTCGATATATGTAAAGGGAGTTCTCCACTGACTGGTACCAGTTTGGTTCTACTCTGTTCAGTTTGGTTTCGGACCTACAGTTTTCCACTGCAACTGGATTCTATTCTTGTACAATATTTCATCTTAATTTTAGGCTATTCATGAGTGGGGCCAAGTAAAATATTTTATTTCAAATTTTTATATTATTTTTATATATTTATATTATTTCAATATTTTATATTGTGCATTGTTTGAATGCCAAATAAATATTTTCATAGTTTTGTAGCAGATTATTTTAATAATTCAATAGTAATTTCTTACGGTGTTTTGGTTTCCGGATAGGTGTTTTCTCATATTCGGTTTTTGGTTTCAGTCCAAAAAATCATTTTGGTGCATCCCTAGTCAAAATGCTTATTCACTGATTATTTAATCAGTACAGTATTAAGCACTTGATGGGATGCAAAATTGGAATAATGAAATAAACACAAGTTTATGTTCAGTTAGACAGCAGAGTTGTGACAATATTTTGCTAAGTACATAATTTTGTCACACACAAAACAACATATAGGAGAAGGGGAAGACAATGGAAAAAGTACAAATTCCCTCTAACTGGGCTCAGACTGTTAGATCTGACATATTCAGAAATATCCACAGACCTGCTACCAATCTGTGAAGGTACCAATCTGTGTATTTCAGTCTGGTAATTGCCTTCAGATCATCACTCCTGCAAGCTTCAGTTTGGCAATGTGTGTGTAGATTTGTAGATGAAACAGAGCTTCCTGCTATATTACTTGCTTCATTTAATCCACCATCTGTTGACTACATATCATGAAATTAAGTCACATTTTTTATTTTGTGGCACTGGAAGATTTTTGCAGCCAAATTTTTGTTTGTTCATAGACCAGTAATCCATATTCTAGTGCATATAATTTATTGAGGCTGTTTACAGATCTGCTATTCCAGTGTACAGTAGTTTTTATTAAGGTTGTTTACAGATTATTTTATTCAGTGCTATAGGAGGTTTGGTAATAGAATAATGTCACGCTTGTTGACGGACTAGTATATTATAGTTAACTGGAATCACCTATTATAGTGTATGAGTATTTTAGGGGGGGCTAAAAAACTGAATTGACTGCTGTCCCTGTCTTATTTCCCCTAATTTATGCATCATTCCACACATACTAAACACATGCACAGATATGATTTAGCTTTACAGTAAATTAGCAGTTTTCCTATTTTTCCCCCAATCATTTATAATGACTAAACTGAAATGCCTGATTAGTTTGTGGTCATTTTATGTGAAACCTTGTAAAGTATTGTTATTAAAAAAGTCACCTTTGGCGCTTTTTTTTTTAGAAATACCACCAGCTAAGGATTAAGATCCTTGGGGACTGCTACTATTGTATCTGTGGCCTTCCAGATTACCGAGATGACCATGCAGCCTGCTCCATAATGATGGGGCTGGCCATGGTGGAAGCTATTTCGTGAGTGATGCACAACTTCTCATCTTAAAGCACAATCAGGTTCTGCCTCATGATGCTATTTCCCCCGGTTATTTGCTTATGTCTGCTCATGTCATGTCCTTGGGTTTCAGCTATGTTCGAGAGAAGACACAGACGGATGTTGATATGCGTGTTGGTGTGCATTCTGGGACAGTTCTTGGTGGTGTTCTGGGACAGAAGCGTTGGCAATATGACGTATGGTCCACAGATGTGACAGTGGCGAACAAAATGGAAGCTGGGGGGATTCCTGGGTAAGTACTAAGCTGTGTCCGAAAAGTGCACTCATTTACTACATAGGGCACTATGTAGTGAGTCAGCCATTTTGTAGTGGTGTCCGAAATTTTAACCGTCAGTTACACCCACTAGTTAGCGCACTACAAAATCACCGCGTGACATGCCAAAATATAGTGTACAGACACTGTACACTACATGAATACATATATACCTTCATGCACTGCAGGTTTCTTTTACCGTGCCCTACATAGTGAACGAGTGCACATTTCGGACACGCTACACATTTCGCGCTAAAGTCGGAGGGAGAACAGACGGGGGGAAGTGGGACTTCAAACAGAGGAGATTCAGTCACACTTGCACTTTTTTCTCTCTTTCTCTCTCTGCGGAGCACAGTAGTATCCAGGGTCGGACTGTGCTCAAAAAAAGCATTTTGAGCCGGGTTGGGTGTGGGACGTGATCCAGGCCGGCAGACGGGATTCCGCGCCGCACAAAACTGCGACATAGATAAATTGCCAAGATCCGGCACACGATTTAAGCAACAGTTAGTAAATACATAACTACCCGGGTGTCCAAAATTAACTAAACGTCACCTCATCCTGTTCACTAGTTAGCCCTCTATATAGCAAACACTAGATAGTGAACGAGTAAACAAGTGCACTTTTCGGACACAGCTCTAGATTACATGCCTAAAGGTTTGTAGACAATTGCTTATCCAGCATTTATTTAAAAGGAGGATTAGTAGAGGATTTGCCCCCCCACCCCCTTGCTACAGTTACTGATTTCTGCTCTACTGGGACAACTTCATACTAGATATAATGACTTTTCTTTCTGAGGATTTGATTGGATTCATCCACAAGAGCGTCACAAACACCACTCTTCACTCATCCCAAAGGTGTATTTGACCACTGAAGTCCACTCCTCCCAAGACTCTGCACACGTAACTGATACTTAGCATTAAAAAAGTTGATTGTAGGGCACTGTTAGTTTTCTCATAGCACTTGACTTGCTTTCCTATGGCGATCACGGCTGTGTCATGCATTTTAACCCCTGTATTAGCAATATGTGTTACTTAGAGATGCAGCAGGTGGCTTAGTGGTTAGAAAGTCATGGGTTTGAATCTCAAGACTGCTAGTGGCACCACTGAGCAAGATACCATCCCCCACACTACTCCTCAGACGCTGTGTTCATTTTGTTATTATTATTTTTTGCCCCACCACCACCCCCTCTTCGGAGGACAACTCAGAGCTTACCCCTCACCCCACAGCAAAGAAGAAAAAAAAATACAAGTATTATTAATAGTAATAGGAGATGTTAAGCTAACACATATAAAACACATTGTGGATTTTTGTATGTACAAACCGGATTCCAAAAAAGTTGGGACACTATGCAAATCGTGAATAAAAACTGAATGCAATGATGTGGAGGTGCCAACTTCTAATACTTTATTCAGAATAGAACATAAAT